>NESQ01000397.1:0-80084 GCA_003070745.1 Tuber borchii | reverse complement strand
GGGCGAAACCTCTTCACCTTTCTATCAGGAAATTGCTCAGTCAGAAACAGAAAACCAGATAAGAGTTCAAAGACTTTCAGAAAATGCAAGAATCCCAACTCGAGTTTCCAAACTTGCAGCAGGACATGACCTCTACAGTGTTGAAACCTTAACAATCCCAGCTAAGAACTGACAACTTGTTAAAACTGGATTAGCTATTGCAGTTCCACGCCGTACTTACGCTCGTATTGCACTAAGAAGTGGCTTGGTAACTAAAACTATATCAGTAGATGCAGGAGTCATCGACGCAGACTACAGAGGCGAAGTCAAAGTCCTTCTCGTTAATCATGGCTTTTCAGATTTTGAGATTCAGCAAGGAGATCACATTGCACAACTCGTAGTGAAAAGAATAGATAATTAAGACTGGATGGAAGTGGATAAGATGGATAAAATAGAAAGAGCTGGACAAGGATTTGGCAGCTCAGAGCAAGGATTGGAGTTGAAAGAAACTCAAACAACGATATACTTTCTCCATTCGAGCCGCACACACGAATTTTATGATACCTCTGATATCAACCACCACTCGATACTTCGAAAAGGACAAGTTCTATTGGTCTAACGCTATTATCGCAGAGGCAAACCTTAAGAAGTTTGAGACTGACTTTTTGGAAAATGTTCGACAGGTGGCAAAGAAAGATCGGGATTGGCTGCAGAGAAAGGAAGAATTGGAAACTATAATAAGAGAAGGAAAGGAATTGCTGAAACAATGGACTCTATCCAATGATCTACTTTACTACAAGAAACCGACTATATATTCCACCAAACGAAGACCTGCAAACACTCATTGCCCAAGGATGTCACGACTCGCAAGTAGCAGGACACTTCAGACAAGATAAGATACTCGAAATCATTACTCGAGACTTCTACTAGAAAGGACTCACCGACTGGTTAATGACTACGTAGGATCCTGCACTACTTGCCATCAAGCTAAGTCTCTAAGACATGCACGATTCGGCTTACTTCAACCCTTACAAGTACTCTTGGAAGCTTGAGCTTCGACTTCAGTAGACTTTATTACACAACTACCAAATTCAGCAAGATATACACAGATTATGGTTGTAGTAGACTGGTTCACGAAAATGGCATATTTGATCAGATTAGAAGCAAAAGCATCTGCACGAGATGTAGCAGAAGCATTCCTTAAAGAAGTATGGAAATACCACGGGCTACCCTCAGATATCATCTCAGATATGGATGCGAAGTTTACTGGCGAATTTTGAGAATTATTGTACACAAAACTCAACATTAAATGAAAGATGTCGACCACGTACCACCCTCAGACAGACGGACAAACAGAACGAGTCAACCAAATACTGGGAGACTACCTCCGAATATTTGTCAATTACGATCAGAATGATTGGTATCACCTTCCACCCTTACCAAGTTTGCTTATAACAACCCGACCACGACTGCATACAAGATGACCCCCTTCTTCGCAAACTACGGATATCATCCTCAGACTGAATGGTTAAAAGAACGACAAGCCTGGAATCCAGGAGCCAATATGTAGGCTCGCTGGATGCAAACGATATATCATCAAGCAAGAGAATCTCTCGAGAAGACAAGGAAGTGATAGGACGATATTACAATCGAAAGGCTAAGCAACAACCAGACTTCAAAATCGGAGATCTGGTTATACGCAACATAAAAAAATATTCGCACAAAACGCCCTTCGAAAAAGCTAGCCCCTAAACTCTACGGCCCCTTTAAAATCCTTGAACAACAAGGACACCTTGCCTATAAAATCAAACTATCGGACTGTTAGAAAATCCATCCAGTATTTCATGTATTATAACTCGAACCCTACAGAACTTCAATTCAACCGGCTCGAGAACAACCACCTATGCAATCTGAAGAGATTGATGGAGACCTTGAATGGAAGGTGGAGAAAATTGTTAAGAGTGAAATAATCTTTTACGAAAGACGGGTTAGAGGAATTCCTCAAACATTCCATGAAATACAATGTTTCGTTAAGTGGAAAGGGTATTCGGAAGATGAGAATACCTGGGAACCACCTGAGCATTTGGGAAATGTGAAGGAATTGGTACATATGTTTTATAGAGAAAACCCGGAAATGCCATTATTGGGCTAAGTAGTATTACTTGGAAAGGTTTTCCTGCCGTGGCCAAGCAAACGCGGAAGGTTTTTCACCCTACCTTGTAGAGTACTAAAAGGATTTAATATTTAATGTTTATCGCTACTCATGTATTATATAGAGTTTTGGGGACAAAACCTTTTGAAGAAGGAGCTAGTATTACGCACACGAGAATAGCTCACTAGTATTATTAGTAGAGACTACGCCACTATAATGGAGGAGCGTACATCAGCAAAATGTTTTCGCTGGTCCTGAACTAACCTGGTTACCCCTGGTCTTCTTGAACCTCTTGGTCCACCACCCAGCAGCGTGGTCCGGCCATTTTACTCGGACCCTGGGTCTGCGGTCCTGGTCTACACTTCCCCTGTCCCAGCGATCTCTGGTCCACACTTCCCTCGTCCCGGTAATCTCTAGTCCACCCTTCCCTTGTCCTGGCTATCCCATGTCCTTGCTTTGACTCTTCTATACTCTCTCGCACCTCCCTCACATACCCCTTCTACTCCATGGCCTCTGCCTGCCTCAGCCCAGACCCATCCAGGTCTATCGCCCTCGTCCTCCAGTTTACGTGTTTTTGATTTCAATCAACTTCTGTTACTTGCTCCCTCCTCACATGTAATCTGATCCTTTCGCTTCCCCTCCACGTATTCCTCAGACCCTCTTTGCACATTCCGTGTCGCCCCTGACTCTTGCTCACGATCTTCTATCCATCCTGTTTACCTGCGGTCTGCCTCTCGATTCGTCTCAGCAATATCCTGATTGTCTTAGTTCTGCCTCTGTCCTGTACTGGTTCTTCTGTAGTTGTCTAACTGAGGACCAGCTATTCCCTAGTCCGTGTTCCGTCTACTCCTATTTTCACCAGTTTCCCACAGCCTTGGCTCTGAGGCCCTTTGAGTTCCCTGGGTTCCGCAATCATCATTCTGCTACACCATATACGCCTTGTACTTAACCCGGTGATGGCATCAGCACACTCTGCTGTTCTCTAGATATATAACCTATATAAACAAATACTCATTATCAACGAAAATCCCCCCTGCTGGATCTAACCAATACAAAAAGTGTAGTCTATGTCACTGTGCTCACCATCAATGCTAATTATAATAAGCATATTAAATACAGTGAAAAACAGGAAAAGCTATCGATCCACAAAATACTGGCGCGGCTGAATTGAAGCTGAACACTTGGGGGTTGCAACTTCCAAAGTGTCCGGCTTAAATTCAGCCCCGCTCGCAGTTCCCCTTTGGACCACTATTCTGCTCCCAACTCCTATCCACCACGGGACTATCGTTCCCCTCGGACCACCGTTCGCCTCCGGACTACCATTCACCTCTGGACTACCAGACAGGGTCTGCAGACCATGCTTAGGTATTGTCATCGCTCTCAATGAGGTCAAGTACGTCATCCCCCATCTCATCCTCATACCCAGCAGTCTCGATTCGTTCTGTCTCGTGCTGTGACCGGATCTTTTGCATGTGCCTATCTATCTTTCAGATTGTCGCATTCTTCCGCGCCTCGGCCATCTAACCCCAGAGTGAGTTAGCATAATTGACCGGAGGGGCGTATTTCCAGGGGAGTCCAGGGGAGTGGCTGTCTGCGGAACTACCTTTTGATATGTTTGATAGTACCTCTTGTTGTAGTCTGTTAACCTAATAGCTGCCTTGTTCTCCCTAAGAAATCACTTACTGACCACCAAACACTGCCTGTGAGAAATCCCCAACTGCTATGGACTTGTGCCCTATATCTTCGTAGTCCATTTGGGTGCAGCGAAGAGCAGTGTACACGAGAAGAACTGTGGGCCAACGCAGAGGGCTGAAGTACTTCTGCGTATACGGCTTGCAACCCAGACTGCGCTCGTTGGCGAAAAAGTAGGCACGGACCAGTTTTACTCTCTCCTCTAACGTAAACTAGTATCTAGTCTGAGGACCACCTCCGAGATCCACCGTTTGGCTAAGAAACGAATCATCCTTGAGAAGGTTATTCACCACCATCCGGCACTCAACTAGGTCCCCGATCGGCAACTTATATCACTCCACCACTATTTTCTGTGCTTCTGAAACTAGATAGCTACGATAAGCTGATATACGGCGTTTCAGCCTATGCAACTTTTAGCCGCTGAATTGTGATTCTCACTCTTGGTTGGGTTAGGGGACTTACCATCTCTAATGAGATTGAATCAGGAAGAAGCGATAGTGCCTGTTCCGTGGGTCGCTGATCCCCTGGGCAGTAGTATTCTTCTTTTTCCCGCTTTCTCTGATCCAATGCCAGTGCCCAAGCCCTCTCAATCATATTCTCCAGTACAGCCGCGGAAGGCCATGGTTGGCCTGTATAGACTTCTGCTTGTAAATAAAGTTTTGCAGCATTATAAATAAGAATATTCTCTGGGGGGATAAACTCTCTTTTCCGGAACTTGCGTGGTAGCTTGCCCTCAGATGCAGCACTCGCGGAGTCCGATGGAGTCTGCAGTTCAGATGCTGAGGATGTATATCCAAGAGAGCGGGGCTGTTGCCAAGCCAGCTCAGTCCGCAGCCTCTTGTTGAGATCGTTCTACGTTCCAATTGCTGCTCCAAGCCTGTAGACCGCCAGTTCTCAGTTGGTGAATGTCTTCTAATAAGGGGTCTTGAGTGGCTGTTCGCAGGGACCTCAGGGTTTGTATGAGTCTGCTTGCGAGGGCGTGCTTCCACCACATCGGACTCAAAGGAGAGGTCTACGTCTACTACCATGCTCGAAGGTTCAGGTAGACCCGGTATAACCTGTCCGTCTTGCTGCTCTATTTCGGTAGTGTAAAGTTCAGTAGATAGAAGCCTCCTAAATTATATTGGGTACTTTACCGGTAGAGAATTCAGCATTGTATTCCTCTTCGTCGTCTTCGTCATTGAATTCGCCATCTAAATAACGAGAGAGGTGCTCGGGTTCAGAACAACGAGGGATATGCCCGGGTTCAGAACGACAAGGGGGATGCTCGGGTTCGGAATAACGAGGGGGATGCTCGGGTTCGGAAAGACAAGGGGGATGCTGAGGTTCAGAACGACAAGGGGGATGCTCGAGTTCAGAACGACAAGGGGGATGCTCAGATTCGGAATGGCGAGGGAGATGCTCGGGTGAATAGGCACGCCTGGTCCGTTCCTGTCGCCTGCCAACACGCTGAGAACCAGAAGAGCGAGAAGCTCGAGTTTGGGTTTGATTAGTCTGGGTATCCTCTCCTGCACGTGGTATGCCTTTGGTTGTCCAGATAGGCGTATGATGTGAAGATTGAAGTACAAAGTACGAGGTATGGGCTAGAAGATATAGGCAGGTTGTGGGGTCCGTGGGTAACAGAACTCGACAAGGTATTCGGGTGCCTTTGCCTCCTCAAACAAATACGCAACATGTAGATAATATTGTGGTAGGCCCTTTCCGATGAAAGTCTCAAGATCAATTTCGCTCAAGAGCGATCTTATGGTGGAAAAGTGCGCTGAGTTTGCTAGAGCTGAAGCTAGAGCTGAAAGAAGCATTAGCGCATGGTCCCCAACTTGGACGCGGCCAAGCATATTTCAAGTCCTGAGGAAAGTACAAAAATGCGGTCTGTAACACAGGTCAGCGTTGCCTAGCACCTCAAGCAGCATGAAATCACTTTTTGGTGTAGGGTGTCCTGTGCTTGCCTAATTCTCAGTTAACTTCAAGCTAAGTCCGCGGATGTAGAATCAAAATTTTGTTATAGCTACAGAGACAGCAGTCGAAAAGAAGAGAAAGATAGGAATCTTGCGGAGCTAATAGGACCGCCATTAACATCTAATCGAGTGCAAACCCTTAACCCTGAGACTGATAAAATGCAAACCCAAAGACAAATGGAAAAAAAAATACTCTACAACTACGCACTGACCTCATAAACTCTAAATCTAACGCTCTATGAGACGCAGACCCAAGAAAAAAGAAACAAACTACCGCCTATGCTGCAGACCGAAAATAAATGCTAACCCAGTAGAAAACTAGAAAAACGATGAAATGAAATAAACTAATACGCTCCCGCGGATGGAAGCTAGGCAACAAGAGCCTTCAAACACAGACCCCAAAATAAGTGGAAACCACCATCTATAGCGTGCTGTACATAGGAAAGAAATACTCACAACCCAAGTAGAAACGAGAAAAATAAATAAAAGAAACAACCGAATACCAGAGATAAGAGCCTTTGGCCGGGAAATCCAGAATTCATATTAATAGCAGTAAGTCGGGCAAGGGTTGCAAGGACCAGCCCCGGGGGGACTGGGAGTGCCATCATCACTACCCTGAATTCCAAACCGGATTCTAAACGGATCGGAAGCACCATCACCACCACCCTGATTGCTAGAAGGACCGGGAGCGTCATCATCACTTCCTTGGGCTCCAGAAGGATCAGGAGTACCATCATCACCACCCTGAGTGCCATAAGTACCGGAAACAGCAGCACTGGCTTATGTAGCAGACTGTGCCTCAAGCTCACAGATTCTAGTTGCCCTAGCGTCCATTAACTCTATATAGGAGAATTTCTGCCCAATCAATCCGTGCATGATCTGTGCCTCAAACTTTCCACAGCTCTAGTGAAGTTCTTCGGCCCTATCATCTACCCCTCCCTCACAATGTAGGATCCATGCCTTTGGAGTCCGCCTTTGGCCGATACGGTGAATCTGTGCAACTGCTTGACGTTACTCATTAAGGTTCCAGAACTTTTGCAAGATTATGACATGGTTCGCTGCAACTAGGTTCAGCCCAGTACCACCGAGGGCTGGAGTGATGATCAGCGCCGCCGGTCTATCGACTAAAGCAAACTCTTGTAGTAACCTATCCCGGTCTCTCGACACAATCCCAGAGTGATACAAGATGGAGTGAATACCGGCATGAAAGGTCCGGAGGAACCAATTGACATAAGATTCTTGACCTGACAGCGGGGCAAAAATCACCACCTTATTCGGTACCCCTCCTTCAGGTCTGCCCAACAACTGCGGAACGAAAACATCTGAAAGCTATCTGAATACAGGCCTATCGCGGAAGTTATTGCGATCTCAATTTTGGCGATAGGGGACTCCTCCATCTGCAAGTTCCGAGTCATCTGAGCTCACATCGTTGTCCAGAAGGTCCATGGTGAGGCATGCAAGACGCCACTCATGCAGAACGGTCTGGATAGCATTCTCCTTGTCGCTCTTGGCATGCTCAATCCAATCATCCATTGCGGATACCTAATCGTCACTGTATTGCAGGCGTACATCGTGCTGAATGAGCTCGGGAATGCAGACTAGGGGCTCCCCGTTTGAGTCTTTAGTCTCCCCCCAGTACCAGATAGTCCATAGCCACGCAATATCCTTGATCCGCTCATATGCCTCCTCCAACCTAATATCTTCACGCTTCGCCTCTGCTACTACTGAGTTAAGTGGACAAGGACCGTGGTATTCCATCTCATCCTCATCTGTAACCTGAGTGAACAGCCACTCAGTCTGCACAACCCAATCACCCACTGTATGGTGCATTGGGGTACCTATGAGCTGGATCCTGCAGGGAACATCAATTTTCGTTAGGGAGTCGAAGGTCTGTGTTGCTCAGGATTTCGCCATATGGGATTCATCGAAGATCCCAACCACCCACTGGCAGCCCTCCAGGCATTCAGGATTGCAATAGCGGGCTCGGTAGATACTATAAGATATCAGATAGATGGCTCTACCGCGCCTGAGGTTGTCAGGACTGAGGTTGAGTTCGTTATCACTAAGCCAGCATTGAGAATAGAGGTTGATTAGGTCGAGCCCAGTCCTTGGAATTAAACTCTGGACTGCTCACTCCCAGGCAGGGATAAGGTTGGTGGGGACAATGATGATGGAGGGTCGTCTGTATATCTCACTCTTGGTGCTAAAGATCCGCGGAACTTGTTCCAATTGTGCCACCGTTTTCCCATCTAAGCATGGCAAGGGTCTGCCTGCTCCAGCATGATTAACAATATACTTGAGGTCGAGTAGCATGGCGAGCGCACAATGAGTCTTCCCCAATCCCATATCATCCCCGATCAGTACCACAGGGGAACGGTCCGCGAGGATACACTCCACAATAAACCAGACACCACAGACCTGATAGGGAAGGAACTGTCCATGGGGGATTCCCAGGATTCTGAGCATGCGGGGCCCAATATCACCTTCGACTGGTGTGAGGAGTTCTGCTCCCAACATTCTCACCGCATCTTCAAAGCATTGGTGCTCAAAATCATTATTGAGCTAGTCACTACAGAGTCCGAGAAGCACTCTATCGCTAGTGGAAGTAGGATCTGCGGCCGCAGTTGCCATTGCATCATCATCAGCATCCAAGGCGTTGTTTTCCCTAATATGTCGGGAAATCGACCTATCGGTTCCATTGCGGACTATCGTGTCAAGTAGAGAAGATGGTATTTCCAGAGGCACTCTATCTGCAAATTGTGGAAAAGTAAATTAGCTGGTAAATTCTCAAAGTTTGACAATATATTGGACCATCACATACTTGAGCGACGATACAACTCACTATCATCATCATCATTACCATCATTACCATCATCACCATCACCATCGCCATCATTACCATCATCATCATCATCACCATCATCATCATCACCATCATCATCATCACCATCATCATCATCACCTTGGTTCGGGCCCCCATCACCCGCATTGTCCCCAGTCTCTGTTGCCCTCTCCTTACATTTACTCCTGTTCAGCCTGGACGAACCCGAAGACTGAGAAGGCTCTTCCCTATTATCTTCTGGCTCCGAGTTCCCAGGATGATTGTCCCTTCCCGGCTCCGGCTCATCCTCATCCTCACCGGTAACATACGGCATAATCTCTTCCTCGACCCCGTGATCCTCATCATTCTCTGCAGCTATGGCTACCACTAAAAGACCGGCATAGGATTCCACGGTAGGGCAGTTGCTTTGGGCCATCATCAATGCCGCATTCCATGATCCTTGGTCCGAGATACCCAATTCCACTCTTCCACCCTGCTCCACACTGGGAAATAGATCCAAGTACTCATCATTTCGTAGTGTAATAGTCCTCTTGAGTAGCATGGGCTTTGTTCTAAGTTGTAGGGCTTTCGCGGGCCCAAAGTCCAAGGTAGAGAAACTCGTGGACATTAGCGTAGGTTGTAGAGTGAATTCGGTTACTGTCAGGACCGCAGAAGGAAACCCTGAAAGAGCTGAACCGCAACTCTGGCAGCTCCACCTGTCTCTGCCGCTTTGCAGATGGTCTAGATGAGCTCCTAGGAACCTTACCATCATCATCAAACCTTGTCCGCTTCCTGGTAGCCAATGTACTCCTGTTGGCCAAGGGGCTGCTGGTATTTAAGGGGCTGCTAGTACCCAAGGAGCTGATACCTGGGAGATTTCTGGGGGTGCCCTGGGTTCTGGTAGTCTCGGGGCTTCTGGAGATGCTGTGGGGCCTGGTAGTCGTGGGCCTTCCGGGGATGCAGCGGGTGCTGGTAGTTGGGGGGACAGTAGTTCTCACTGGGGTCGCTGAGGTCGCGGCCACTGTACAGTATTTGGCACGTTTGGCAATAGTTTGGGCGGCAGCAGCTCGGGTGGCTTCAGCCCTCTCTGCTTCAGCCCTCTCTCTTTATTTTTTCATATCATCGCGGACCTTCTTCGCCTGCTGAATCATGAATTGTGTAGCGCTTGCCCGACAATCCGCCGGACTCGCAAAGTTTGCCAAAGCCCATTGATTTGGAAAGTCGGTATACATTCGAAGGAGCCTAGACTCCCAATCCGCAGTCTTGGCCTTAGCTGCAAGAGCCACTAGTCTGACGATAAGGTCCGGATGCTGCTGACGAAGACAGGTCCTTTTGAAGTCCGAACCAAATGTTTGATATTCCTTGTTGACTGTACTGGGATAACCAAGTTTCACACAAATAACAGCTGCCGCGGGGGGTGCCATTCTCAGAATGTCTGTGTTCTTTCCTACAATATTAAGTTAGTAACTGCGGTGGTAGCAAATAGTAAGAGTTTTGCTTACCTAACTATATATCTAATTTGGCATGAGAGTCTTGGTGCGCAGGGTTACTAGGTCAGCTAAGTCAATTGTTTTATGTTGAGAATGTTAAATGGTCTGAAGATGGTAAGGATCGAAGCTTGGAGTCTGGAAACATTGGATTTGCGTACCTATTTGGGGACTGCATAGTACCTATGTGTATATATATCTGATACCGGTTCTGATATTTGCAGTCTAGGGTAAGGTCAGTGGAAAGAATTCGATTTAGAAAGACCGTAACTCAAAGCAGGGCGGTGATAGGGTATAGGACTGAAATGCAAGGTTCAGGTATTAGCATGATGAGTAGACTTTGTGTTCTAATATAAACTGTTGTGTACTGGAAACTTAGTGGTGTATGATCTTCTAGCTAGGAGGTGAAAGCCGTTCTCTATATATCCCTTCTAGGAACTCTTTCAAGATTCAGAGTTCATGATACTGAGCTTTCAAGTCTCACCCATCCCCAGGGAACAGTGTGTTTCGCCTACTTGAACAAACATCTGTTTCAAGATAAGCTGTTGTTTTCAAGATGAATATCTGGAACAGTATACTCAGTACACTTGAACAAACGTTCATTTTCAAGTACACTCTATTACCGACGGGGTGGGTTGTCGCAGGGTCTGTACGGCAGGGTCCGTACGGCAAGATCCGTGTCGGGTGCACTACCGAGCACCTGAGGTAGGTCCGCCTTGGCACATCCCTCCAGCACACCGCCTGCGTACTGTACTAGTACTAGTACAAAGAACCAGGAGAGATGTGCTGTTACAAGTCAGCTATAATTAACCAGCACAACAGCCCCTGCCCTATACAACAAATATATCACTTGTACAAACACTGTACTCTTTGTGCTCCTATCACCTCGATCGCATCACGGCGGTAGCAATATTCCAATGCGATGACATCGAATCCCACCTGTCCGGACTGCGGAAGGCCCTTCAAGACACGTAAGGGCCTATCAATCCACCGTAACCAGTGCACGAAAAGGCAAACACAGACAAAGAAGAAACAGAGGCCGTACTCAAGCGGTCTGCTGAGCGAAAGAGAGGGTGCTAGCAATTGGCATCCCGAAGATGACAATTCTTGGATGGACCGTATGTTTTATTCTAGATCAAGTACTCCCCCAGCCCAAACTAACATCATTGAGAAGTCACTGGATGGCAGCCACCCACAGATCTCGAAAGTAGAGACTTAGATAGCGCTCAGAAACTGAGAAGCCCAGAACTGGAGGACCCAGACCTAACCTGTTTGCCTGACCCCAGCAAAACGCAGTATTACCCGTGTGAAGCCAGTAGATCCTATGGCACTGCAGGTGGGATTTACCGCATATACCTAGACGTGGACTGGAACCCATGGCACCCATTTCGAAGTGCAAAAGACTTTGAGCTTGGATGGTGGATGCTGCGGTCGGGCTTAACAAAAGGATTGATTGATGAGTATTTATAGTGCGAACTGGATAATGACAGGTGCACATCATTTCAGACTGCAGCTGAACTGTGGTCTTTGTTTGAGCGCGTAGAACATAGTTTTGGGCCCCGAAGCTGGTCCACATTCCCATGTGGGTCCGGAACATTGTACTCTCGCAACATCCTGCACTCTATCAAACTACTTCTCAGCCATTTGCCTTTCGCAGACCATATGGTCTTCAATCCCGAGCGCATATTTGATAGTACCGGTCGAAGAGTATATAATGAGATTCATACCGCAGCCTGGTGGTGAGAGACCCAAGACTTGGTGCCCAGAGGTGGAACAGTGGTTCCCCTCCTTTTCGCTTCCGACAAAACCCATCTTACAAACTTCTCCAGAGACAAGGCTGCTTGGCCGGTCTATATGTCAATTGGTAACATTAGTAAAGATTTACGACGGCAGGGCTCTAAATGCGCATGAGTACTACTTGCTCTCTTACTGATTCCTCAAAAGAACCCAAAGAACAGCGAGATTCATAGGTCTTGGCATAGAGCGATTGAGCGTATTCTGAAGCTGATAGCAGAGCTAAATATAGCCGGCCCAGGGTACGAGTGGGATTGCACTAATGGCCAGGTCCGCCGATGCTATCTGATCCGGGCAGCCTGGATTGCTGACTACCAAGAGCACGTCATCCTAGCAAGAATAATCAACGGGCTTTGCCCAATTTGCGAGATTCCACAGACTGAGATAGGGCATGAGCCGAGTAGTACAGTTGGGGGGTTTAGAGGCCACGATCCAAAGTCCTATCAGCAAGCACTAGAATGAGGAAATACCGAAGATGTAGAGTACTTAGCATCTATTGGTTTGCGGGCGGAGGAAAATCCTTCTTGGAGGTTTCCTTTATGCAATGTGTACCGGCTCTGGCAACCTGACGCTCTTCACCTCCTGCATCGAGGAATTCTTAAGACGATAATGGATTGGTTGGTGGGATATCTGCGGCAGCGGAGGATTCTAGGCCAGTTCAATGACCATTTTAAGTCGATCCTGACATACCCGGGCTTTCAATCGTTTAAGCGAAGCTACGAAGAGGTCAGTTCATGGCAGGGGAAAAAGACTAGGACTATGATGCAATTCTTACTAGCAGTGTTGGGCCCAATATTGATCGATGGGGTCCAATATAGCCAATCAGAGGATGCACAGGTCCTAGCATGTATTAGATCCATCATCGAATTTCTCCTGGTTCTTGGGCAGCGCAGCCACTCTGATTATACACTCAGTCTGCTGGATAACAGACTTGCAATATTCTACCAGAGCAAGTCCGTGTTTTGTCGGCAAAGGAGCACCAAAGCAAGGACGAAGAACTTCGAGAAAAGGTGGGCCGCAATGGAGGCTCAGGGTACAGAAGAGGGATGGTCGAGGGCACGGATGAAGTGGAGAAGGAAAAACTGAAGACTGCAATCTATCATTTCCAGTTTCCAAAAATGCACATGCTGAGTCATGCCTCAGATAGCATCCACCGAATAGAATCACCGGACAACTTCTCTACTGATATATCAGAACTCCTGCATATAGAAAATGTCAAAGAAGCATACCGTGCTTCCAATTGAGTACAATATGAGGAGCAAATGCTCTGGTACAATGATAGACATACTGGGATCGCTTACATGGTCCAGACCTTAGAGCACCTTGCTTTAAGCAGAATGTATGATCATGATACCGCCAGGGTCCTCGGTATGCAGACTCAGAATGAGAGATTGCGCTCTACCAGGACAGCGAGACTCTGGGAGAGAGGTCCAGCAATAGGTCAGCAGGCCTTTAGCACCAGCAGCAGACCTAGCCGGAACCCAGCACCCGCGATTAGCCCCTAAATTCAAGTCCCGAAATGGAAGTAGCGAGTAGATCAGGTAATTTAGAAGACTAGACTTGCTGGGAAGGCAAGAGGTATCAAGCGGCTCTCGTTAAGCAAGGCTGCGGACAGGATCCCGGCCCCCTCCTCCCCCCCCTCCCCCTCCCTCCCACCCTGGTCCCTCCGGCTCGGCCTACATGTCCCCACCCACGGGCCCTGCCCCCCCCCCTCCCCGTGCCGCCCCACAGGCAAAATCATACGCCCAGGTCACCCATGGTGGCACCTCGGAGTTCGACGTCGCGGTTAGGTCCAACAGGGCCAAAGCCAAAGGTAAGGGCAAAAACTCTCCCCCTGGCACTTTTGCGAACAAGGTCACGGCCGCTGCGCAAGACGCCTCTCAGAAGGGTCCTGCCCCCCTCCCCAGCGCTGCCAGAGGTTTTTTGCTCCCCGTTCGACCCATTGCCCCCATCCTCAGGAATCCTCCATTCGTGTTCGTTTCCCAGACATCGCCGCTTCTGTCCTCCGGGAGGCTGGCTCTGAACTGCCTAAGTCGTTCAGGGTCTCGGTCAGCCCAAAGGGGGCCGTCTCCCTCACTGTCGCCGATCCCTTGGTCCCCGCCTCGTGTTACGCTCCCTTCTTTGATGCCTTTGCGGCCAGACTCAATCAGTCCTTTCCCGTGAGCAATAACTCATGGGAACATTTCCGCTATGCCCCTACCGATGTTCAGTTCACTATCCATGGTATTCCAATGGACGCGCATCCCCAGACGGATGAGGAACTCCATCCCCTCCTACGCGCTGGCGTTGACAACGCCAAAAATCTAGTCATCACTCGCTCCCGTTTTCTGAATGCTGACCGTGCCTCCAGAATCGACGGGAAGAAAGCCTTCTCTGTGGTCGTCCACGTCCCCGCGGAACTTGCGTGGCGTATGACCGACCCCCCACGCATCCTCCTCTTTGGCGACAATCACGAAGTCAAGAGGGCCTACTCTACTAATGCCCAAAGCCAGTGCTACAACTGCTGGAAGTTCGGCCATTTGAAACCCCTCTGTAAAGAGTCCACTGTTTGTCAGCTATGTGGTGGCCCTCATTCAAAGGCGGACCACCGATGCTCCAACCCCACTTGTCCCAAGGAAGGGAATATCCGGCAAGTTCTGGGATGCTGCATTGCATCCCCCGCCAGGTGCCCCAATTTCCATGGTCCTCACTCAGCCAGGGACAGAGACTGCTCCGAGCGCCCCCCCACCAGCCCCTCCGCGATGCCGCCGCCAATTGACTCCGACGCTATGGATACGTCAGGATCTTCCAACCCCCTCCCCCCAGCTCCGGCCCCAAGTACCCCTGAGCCTTGTCCCACTTTGTCCGACGCTGACCCCCTAGTTACCCCGAGGCCCTTTCCCTCCATACCGCCCCTCCGATCCTCCTCCAGGACTGGACACCCACTCCCTGATGTGGACCCCAGCCCTTCCCCCGCCCCTAGAGACACTTCGGCCTCGCGCCGGTAGATGTCTTACTCCCCCGATGACCACCTGAGGGGGCAGGCCCCCCTCCGTTCCCTTCATCTCGTTCAACACAACTGCCTAGGAAGCTAGAATGTGTTCCTTTCTTTGTTTAATTCTTTTAATGAAATTTCTAACTACCCATCGGTGGTGGCCCTTCAAGACCCTCCTTTTTGGAAAGGTCGTCTTCCTAGCTTTCAGGGTTTTAAGAGTTTTTTTCCTGCGTCCTCCTCCCCCAAGCCCAAGGTTGCTTTTTATGTTTCACTGGCTTTTCAGAAAGAGGTCTCTGTTCTCCCCGTTTCCACAGGTAGATCAGATTTGTTTTCACTTGATGTGTTTACCAAAGACTTGTTTGGTGTGGGTTTTCCTTCGTTTCGTATTTTGAATTTGTACAACCCTCCGGCCAAGAATCGGGGTACGGTCGCCATCCCCCCCCATTTGGCTTTTCCTATTCTTTCAACTCCCATCTTAGTGGTTGGAGACTTTAACTTGCATCATCCCCTTGCTGATCCCTCCCGACGCCAGTCCTCTGAGGAGTTGGCTCTATCATTTCCTTTTTTTCAGAGGGCCTCCGAACTGGGGTTTTCCCTGTTAAACACCCCTGGTGTTTTTACAAGGTTCCCCTTCGGTGGTACCTCCAGAGCCTCTGTTATTGACTTTGCTTTTGCTTCTCCTCTACTTTGTTCTTTTGTTCAGGGCTGGGACGTTTCCCTGCCTTCTACGGGCTCACATCATGTTCCTATTTCCATTCTTTTGCAACATCCGAAGCTGCACCCCCCCACCCCGGCTCCCAACTGGGCTTTAACTGACTGGGACGCCCTCTCCCCCCTTTTGACTGACCTCTTAATCCCCTCGCTCGCTAGCAACCCCCCTCGTGCCGCCCTCGAGGCCTGGTTTGATTCATCGCTTTGCTCGGTAACTTCTCTCTTATTCAGCCATACTCCACTCTCTCGCCCCTCAAGCAGGTCCAAACCCTGGTGGTCTCCCCTTTTGTCTCTGCTACGGCAGGAACATCATTCTGCATCTCGCAAGGCGAGGGCGTCTCTCTCTCCGCAGGACAGGCTGGCGGCCAGGCTCTCGAGAAACGGGTACTTTAAGGCTATCAAAAGTGCCAAGAACTCCCATTGGAGGTGTCTCCTGGCAGATGCAACCCCACGTTCCATCTGGACGGTCAAGAAATTTTCCCTGGGCCGACCGGTCTCTCGCTTTCCTTCCTTCCCAGATGCCGTCACCCCGATGGACATAAACTCCTCCCTCCTGACCCATTTTTTTCCTGAGAAACCAACCCCTTCGCTGCCCGCTAGGCTCCTCGCTTTCGACGACGCTCCCCCCCTGACCCCTGAGGAAGTCTCCTCGGCCCTCTCGAAATGTTCTCCATCCTCCGCTCCCGGCCCTGACACGATCCCCTACGCCGTGTGGAAGGCCCTCCATAAAGCCCACCCCCACATCCTCACCTCCCTCCTGTCCCTGCTTCTGGTGTATGGTCACCATCCAGCTTCCCTCAAGCGTGCCCATAGTGTCGTTCTGGACAAACCTGGCAAACCCTCCTACGACTCCCCGGCTTCCTTCCGCATTATTGTTTTGTTGGAAACCATTTCCAAGATCCTTGAGAGGATTGTTGCCTCTCGCCTCTCCGCCGTGGCCCGGTTTCAAGGCCTCTTGTCCCCCAACCAATGTGGCTCTCTCCCTACCCTCTCCTCCTTTGTCGCCTGCGCGGCTATGGTCCACTCCGTCCGCACCCTTCAGAGATCTCGCAGAAAGGTTTCTTCCCTCTTCCTGGACATCAAGGGCGGTTTCGACAATGTTGATGCTTCCATCCTCTGCTCCCTCCTACGCAGGAAAGGGGTTAACCGCTACTTAATTTCTTGGGTTTTTTCCTTTCTAAATGACAGAAGGTGCTGTTTGTTGTTTCAAGGGTCTCCTAAGGTTTTTTCTTCTGTTACTGTTGGAACCCCACAGGGGTCTCCTATCTCTCCTTTGTTGTTTGTAATTTATGTTTCTTGTTTACATGTTTTGGTTCCGAAGGGGATTGTTTTATCTTATGTTGATGATTTTTCTATTACTGTTGCTTCTCCTTCCTACCGCACCAATGTCAGGCTACTTCAGAGGACCTTCGGGGTCATGAAAGCTAAGGCCATGGCTGTCAAGGTCGGTTTCTCCATTCCCAAGACGGAGCTCATCCACTGGCGCACCCCGAAGCAGAGGGATCGGCCGGATGAGCCCTCCCCCCCCCCGATTGCCCTAGACGGCCAAGTTTTCTTCCCTGCGAGCCAACTCCGTTGGTTGGGGTACTGGTTCCTCCCAAACATATCTTCCACGGCTCACTTCTCCAGACGGCTTGCCCTCTCACAGTCCGCTTTCGCGGCGGCCAGGAGGCTCTCAGGGTTTGGTGCCGGGGTCTCTCCCCATCTCTGCCACAAACTGGCCTACTCGCTCATCTTCCCCATCCTTTCATATGGGGCCGACCTCTTTGTCCCCACTAAGGGGCTGCTCCATATGATGGACGTCCACTGGCATCACGTTCAACGCTGGGTCACGAACTGTTTCAGGTCTACCCCGATACCCATATTGGCGGCTCTGAGACTCTGTTGCTCCCCTCCCACCATCAACCCGGCTGCAGCTCGCCTCCCTCCTTCCTTTCCCTCTGCCCTCCCGAATCGGGAGAAGGAGGACCTTCGATCACTCTGTGTTGGCCTGGATCCAAACGTCAGGCCTCTCCTCTGGTCCACTCCGGAGCCGAAGCCCCCCGTAAGGACTCATCTACCGGTCGACGCCCTCGCTCATCTTGTCCTCCCCCTCCTGGGAGACTCCCCTACGCTTCCTCTCTTGGGTGCCTCTCTCTTGCCAGATCTTCCGGACCTCCCCTCAGATGCCCTTATGAGGGCCTCCTACCGCATCCTACAACGGAAGGCGCGGGCCTTGATGCTAGACTCTTGGAAGCTTCACACCCCCCCGCCGGAGTACTACACTTTCCCCCTCACTACGACACCGCATCCTTTCATGGGCCTTGGCAAATTTATGGCCGGCCGGATCCATCAAATGAGGGCCCAGAAGAGCTACCTGGCCGCCCACCCCTCCTGGTCCCAACCTGATCTTTCGCCCCTCTGCCCCGTGTGCGGCGAGGAGACCGAGACCTTCAGCTATGCCATCTTTCGCTGTGAAGTCAAAACGGTGCCCAGAGCCCTCCACCTCTAAGGTGTGCTCTCGGTCGGGGAAGACTCCCCACTTTGGTCCTCCGCTCAGCTCCTGCTCGGGTTCGCTCGTTACATTAACGAGACGTGCACTAACTTTCCTCCGTCCATGGCCTCCTACCGCGCCCTGTCCTCAAGCTTGGTGTCTTCTTCCTCTTGTTCTTCCACGTGAGATGGGGTTTTACTTGTTTTTTGTTTAGTAGGTTTTTCTTACTTTGTCCGACCGTAGGGTTGGTGGTTTTATTTTTATTTTTTACGTGATTGGTTTTTCGGTTTAGCTTGTGTCAAGTGATGAGTTTTTTGCTGGAAATTTCTGTGTGTTGGTTATGTGTCGAGTACTCGACACGATTTGGGGCTGATTGTTTGAAGTTTTTACTTTGTTGTTTGTTTTGGGATTAAGGTTTTCTTTACGCCATAGCTAGCGCTGCATGCGAGTTCTTGTACCTTAACTAAGAATACATGAGATAAAAAAATAAAAAAAAAGCGAGGCTGCGGACCGGTTTTCTATTCCTGACCTACCGGTGCTCTTTCGCGATTATGTTGAAGAACTCTGGGGGCAGCGTGTGGCAGAGAAGGTACTCAGCCGGAGAGAAACTTCAAGTTATATGAAATTCACAATGATTGAAATTTACAATTCAGTGGCGAACTATTTCCAGCCGTTTCAACGCTTGTTGGAGATTGAGAGGAGGCTGTTGCGATGTACCAAGGAGGCAGGACAGAATGAGCCGCTGAGTCACGATATTTGGGTCTGGGAAAGTCAAGAGAGGGACAAGGATTCATTCCAAGGGAGGAAGCCATGCAAACCGCTACTATACTTTTCTTGCAGCCCATCTAAGGCAGTGATTGTGCAGACCCCACAACGAAACAAATCCCCAGTGACAGAAACGATGGAGCTAGTTATGCTAGTAGGAATGAAGTATGCGACAGAATCAGGTACGCCGAATCGCTTCCTTGGGTTTATGGAGGTTGTGCTCAATGAACGGGATGAGTATGTCGTGGAAGTGGAGCCAATTGAGGGGCCGGTCCATCTGGTGGAAGGGGGAAAGGTCTGGGGAAAAAATAGCTGGATCGTGAATAGCCATATAGACCTAGAGACCTACTATTATGTATATTAGAATCGGTGGTGTATGTGAAAATAAAAGTGTGGTGAGGAAAGGCAGAACGAGGCGAAGCACTATGCAAAAGTAATAGGTAGAAAGATTCAGATTCTAGGGAAGAGTTCGCGTGAAATATAAGAGGTAGCAGAAAGTGAACGAGTACGGTAACGCCGAATCACGTTTTGTACCGTATTCATGTGATCTCGAAGACTGCACCACTCCTTGGAGCATCCAGAGCTGACCAGAATGATGCGAGAAGCCAAGGAGCTCGGCTCGAGTGGCTCCGGAAACAAGAGTATGGTGGCTGGAGCAACCAGATGGCTGCTGAGACACGTTGTAGCTGGATCCGGGGTTTGAGATCCAAGCCAGGATGAGACTGGAGACTTATGATCCAAACAAGTAACGAACGAGGTTGCCAAGGTCCATGGCAACGAGGACCCGTGGGGTTGGGTAGCCGCACAAGTGCAGACCAAGGGAAAACTGAAGTCGGATGGGATGGACCAAGGGGATTCATGGTCCACAAAAACGTGGACCAGCGGGATTCAGGGGCGACTATGGGGTGGACCAGGAGGATCAGATCCACGCAAGCACAAAGCCAAGAGGTAAAGGTCAGCACAAGCACGGACCGGAAGGGGAAAGGCCCCCGCAAGCGCGGACCTGGAAGGCGAAGATCCATGCAAGCATGGACCAGAAAAATAAAGGCCCGCACAAACGCAGACCTGAAGGGTAAAGGTCCACACAAGCGCAGGCTGGGAGGATCAAGGTCTGGGCAAGGGAAAATCCGA
The DNA here is from genome assembly GCA_003070745.1 of Tuber borchii. Lineage (NCBI taxonomy): Eukaryota > Fungi > Ascomycota > Pezizomycetes > Pezizales > Tuberaceae > Tuber > Tuber borchii. The sequence continues at coordinate 60,150 of NESQ01000397.1, read as the reverse complement.
TTGCAACGAAAGTGTACTGGTCAATATGGGAGAGCAACAGAGCCATACAGGTAGAAAGTAGGGGTCCGCCAGAGACGAACAAGGGAGAGCGAAAGCAAAGAATAATGGGCCAGTAATCCCATGAGGGGCAGATGGAAATCGGTATCTAGCTATTGGGAATCGGAGTTGAAATACATTTTGCTAATATACGTCCAACCTCAACTCACCGTAGTAGAAGCAACTAGAGGCATCTATGTTGACTACTCTGGATACCGGAAGAACTCACGTTCCATGAAGCTAATTACTGATTGGAAAAGTGAAAATACTTTATTCCTTATCCAGTGCATATGCATATTCTGCATTATGTGTTATTATCTGGCTATTCGCACTGATCACTCAATAGTTTACAATAAAGACTATTGGTATGTTGGCATTGCGACCACATATATGAACTTAGTCTATTAGGACGATCGAAAACTATCTACTAGTGGGGTGGGGACACCCTCAGCGGAAATAGATATCGGGAGTTCTCTGAGTTCAAGTAGGGCAATTATTCAGGGTCAAATAGTGTTCGTACTTCCTTTGACGAAGCTGAAATCTTAGAAAGATACATGATTGTTAGCAAACAGGAAGTAGCGAGAATTTAGTATAAGTAGTAAGGGCTATTCCCCGGAGTTTGAGAAAATCAAGCAATGGAGAAGAGACCTTAACAATATAACAAGTTATTAAGTTTAAAAATTCGAGAACTTCTATTTTATTACTTTACCTTTATTGAACCATCATCTCGTGAGCCTTCTTGACTTCCCTCTTTTATCTCGAATATGATACGGTCTAGCTTTCTCTATTTCTTTGAGTTAGTTACCCTGTAACAGAAGTCTAATTATAAACCTCTGCCGGCATCAGCAAAAAAAAAATCTATCTTTTATGCTCCACGGTGAGCCATGTCATTGAGTTTTACGTTTTGGCTAATCGCGAGTGACCCCGGTTAATCATGATACTTCCGATTGTGTCCCCTAATAACCAGATACAAATCTTAATTTTAGCAAAATATGAGCTATTTTTATCAATATCTCATAGACATTTTACATTGCAAAGTTGTATGTTATAAACTCAAATTTCTCAACTTCGGTATGTAAAAGGTCCGTGAGTTCTTAATCAAAATTGCTCATATTTTGCATAAAACAGAATTAATATCATCTTCTTTAGTCAAACTAACGGGATTTTTGATATCGCGATCATAGGACTCATGATGTGCCAAAACGTAAAACTCAACGACATGAGGTACAGGAGGCAAGCTGTTTTTTTGCTGATGCGCTACCTATACCCCAAGACCAAAGATTACATATTGTCCAATACCCTACAACATTCTTGACAACTGCTACCTTGTAGGGTACTATAGTACCAAGACCAACCACTCCTGAGTCCAAAACTCAATCCCATATTCTAGACTGGAAAAAGAAAAGGTGTTAACAGCTTATATTATTCAATCGTGATAATCTTGATTCCTACATCAGATGAGATATAGAGGATGAACTTCCTCTTGGCCAACTCAAGTATTGGACAGGTTATGATAAGGAATTATGGCAAAAAGATCTAGTAGCCAAGATGGCTTTGCAAACTTTTAGTATACCAGCAATGTCTGCTGATCCAGAGTAGCTTCATTAGCTAAAAAAAAATCTGGCTTTGATGCTCCACGGTGAGCCATGTGATTGAGTTTTACATTTTGGCTAATGGCGATTAACTCCAGTTAATCATGATGCTTCCAATTGTGTCCCCTAATGAACAGATACAAATCTTAATTTTAGCAAAATATGAGCCATTTTTATCAATTTTTTTCTTTTTTTTTTGTATCATGTGCTTCGATTTCAACTATCTAGGATAGAAGACTATATGCAGTGCTAGCTGTGGTAAAGAAAAACCCTTTGTGAAAAGAAATCCTCCTCGGACCACCAGAAATAACTATCATCCCAAGTCCCTCTCGTGTGGAACCAACCGTACGATCCTACCGGGAAGACAAAAAACCCCTACCAGCTAAACGGATGACAAGAAAATCTCACCAAACATAATAATCAGGAAACAACAGGAAAACCAGACCTGAAAACTCCCCCTTGACAAGTAACAAATAAAACCACATTAATATCCCAGAGTACTCAAACAGAAACCCAATCGTAAAAATTCAAGCTAAAACTACAGAACACAGAACGGGGGGACAGTAGATACTAAACTAAGCAAATCCATCACATTACCCAGTAACCTAAGGTGTTGACATCGTCCAAGGAGGCAGTGCAATACCATGACCGAGCGTATTCGAGGGCTGTGGCCGAGCTGAGCTACAGGGAAGGGGTAGACCCAGGGGAAAGTGGCAGTAAGAATGCCAGCTAACGAGAGGATGTTTGGCGGTAACCGAGCCATGGGACGAAACCGAGCGGAGAAGTGGAGAAGTAGACCCAAGTATCGTAGGAACTATCGGAAACGTGTACGTGTCTGACTAGGCAGCCTCAAGCGAAACGTAATCGAAGAGAGCAGAGAAACCGACCGTAGCCTGTTGAAAAGTTTTCTCTTACTGCGAACTGTGATCTCAGCCGTCTGTAAAATGGATGTTAGGGTGTTGCCGACCGTGCAAATGTCAAGCAAAGACGCAAAACAAAAGCGAAGAAGGGGATAGGACATGCCCTAGGAAACGGGTGCCCAAGCCCGAGTCCATCATAGGGGGGGGTGCAGCTTACTGAGAGTGCGGGTGGTGGAAGATGACGATGATTTCTTGTGGTATTGAGATTTCAATCGCCGAGTGTGTAGAGGAAATGGTTCGTGAGCTATTTTTATCAATATCTCATAGACATTTTACATTACAAAGTTGTATGTTATGAACTCAAATTTCTCAACTTCGGTATGTAAAAGGTCCGTGAGTTCTTAATAAAAATTGCTTATATTTTGCAGAAAACAGTATTAATATCATCTTCTTTAGTCAAACTAACGGGATTTTTAATATCGCGATTATAGGACCCACGATGTGACAAAATGTAAAACTCAATGACATGAGGCACAGGGGGCAGACTGTTTTTTTGCTGATGTTTTCAGTAGGTATATTATTAACTATTTCTAATTCTTCACACTTACAGTATTAACTAAATTGAATATATTTTGTACAGTTTGAAGATACTTATGTCAAATCACTCCAAATGGCTTAAAGATAATATTATAGAAGCATCAGAGTACTAAAGGTCTTGGGTAACATGTTTTTTTTTTTTTTATCTTATGTATTCGTTGTTAGGTATAAGAACTTGCAGGCAGTGCTAGCTATGGTGTAAATAAAATCTTAATTCCAAAAACAAATAACAAAGTAAAAACTCAAACAATCATCTTCAAGCTATATCAAGTACTGGATACGATACCATATATGATATAACAAAGTAAGGAAAATCATAAACCATCTTAAAGAAATGTTACTGTGGATAGAAAAGAATAGTCAAATATTCCTTGGGGAACAAGAAACGAAGAGCCTCACAGCAGGAGGAGAAGCAGAAAAAACTATAGAAACTGAAGAGAGAGCTCTTGACTAGAACATGTCAGGGGGAAAGTTCTTAGCAGTGGTTTTAATAAACTCAGTTAGCAAGATGAGGAGAGAAGATGAATACCACAGAGGGGCGTCATAGCTGACCGAGAAGACACCTTGAAGAAGGTAAGCTTTGGGCTCTGAATTGGCTTCGCAATGGAGAATGGCATAGCTGAAAGACTCGTTCACATTTCTACAGACTGGGCAGATGTGAGAGGCTTCTGATTGGAACCAAGTGGGGGTGGGCAGTCAGGTAGTTCTTCTGGGCCCTCATCTGGTAGATGTAGCCTGCCATGAACTTTTCTAGACCCATGAAGGGATGAGATTTCAAGGTGAGGGGAAACTGATAATAATCAACAAGAGGGAGGAAAGACTTCCAGTGGTCCATCATAAGAGTGCCGGCGTGTCTTTGCAGAGCCCTAAAGATGGATTGAATACGTATATTGGAAGGAAGTCAGGGTTGGTCTGGTAAGAGGAAGGTATTGATAAGAGGCAAGTAGGTGAGTCCATCAAGCAAGGGGAGGACAAGGTGTGAGAAGGCGTCAACTGGTAGGTGGATATGAACAGGTGTTTTTAGGAGGCGGGTTTTTCAGAGTAGAGGCATAACATTTGGGGGAAGATAGATGAATAAGTGCCAGTAGGAGTCCCGTGCTCTGTGTCTAATAAGTAAGAGAAAGGTTGCAGTCAACCAGGTAGCAGCGGGATTGACAGTGGGTGGAGAGCAGGTAGGGTAAAGGGTAGTCATAAACCTTTTATAGCAGAGGAGAATGTAATGAGAAAGGGAGACATACTTCTGGGGCAAGGACTGAGAGTATAGTGGCTCCATTCACATCCTGCAACTTCCAGGTCTCAAAGTTTCCTCCCTCTTTTTGGATATTAAAGAGGGCTTCAACAATGTCAATACCTCCATTCTCTGCTCCCTTCTCTGCAAAAAGAAGATTAATCATTATTTGATTTCCTAGGTTTTTTCCTCTCTTACTAACAGACACTCTTGTTTGTTGTTTTAAGGGTCTCCAAAGATTTTTTCACCTCCTACTGTCAGTACCCCTAAAGGGTCCCTATTTCTCCTCTTTTATTTATTATTTATGCTTCCTGCATGCATGTTTCCCTTCCAAGGGGCATTATACTTTCCTATATTGATAATTCTTCACTTACTATGGCTTTTCCCTCTTATCGTTCCAATGTCAGGATCCTCCAGAGGACCTTTGGCTCTGAATGAGCAAAGGTCTCAGCTGTCAGGGTTGGTTTTTCCATACCCAAGACTGAGCTTATTCACTGGCAAACCCCACTCCAGAGAGATCCCCCCGGCACACCCAGACCCCTCCCCATCATCCTGAATGAGCCGATCTTTGTCCTGATAGTCCAGCTCCACTGGCTAGGCTACTGGTTTCTCACTAATATCTACTCCACCACCCATTTCTCCTGATGACTGGCCCTTGCTCAGGAGTCTTCCTATATCTTTGCCACCGGTTGGTGTACTCACTTATCTTTCCCATCCTCTCTTACAGCACCGACCACTTTGTCCCTACCAAAGGTCTACTCAATAAGATGGAAGTCCACTGGCATCATATACAGAGATGGGTCTCCAACTGCTTTCACTCCACCCCCCTCCCCATACTTGTAGCTGAGTCTTGCCTGCCACCACTAGCCGTCCTCCTCCGATATAAACGCTGCATGGCTGACTTACATCTTGTCTGCTCCTCCCCCCCAGTCAACCTTGCCTCCCCTCAGATGGCCCCAGCCTTCTTGTCGCTAGTTAAAACTAGGGCTGCAGAGAGCTTTAAACCCCTCTGCACCCACCTCCCCCTAAACATAATGCTACTCATATGGAGCACTCCTCGACCAGGATTCTCTATAAGGACCTATCTCCCTATTGATGCCCTCTTTCATCTTGTCATCCCACTCCTGAAAGGCCTCACCTTGTTCTGCTCATAGGAAGCTCTCTCTTCCCGGCCCTCCCACACCTCCCTCCTGCCTCCTTCATGCTAGCCATATACTGGGCCCTCCAATGCCATGCAAGGTCCCTGATGCTCATGGACTGGAAAACTCTCTCTCCCCTACCGCCATATTACCAGTTCCCACTCTCCCTCTCGCCTTATCCCTTTATGGGGCTAGACAAGTTCATGGCTGGCCGCATACATCAGATACGGGCCCAGAAGAGTTACCTGGCCGCCTACTCTTCCTAGTCACAGGCCGACCGTTCGTGCCTCTGTCTCCTCTGTGGAAAGTAAGAGAAAACCTTCAGCCACTCCATCCTGCACTACAAAGCCAAACTTGACTCAAGAGAGCACCACCTTCAAGGGGTCTTGTCCGTCTCTGCCGATACGCCACTTTGGTCTTCGTCTTTTCTTCTCTTATTCTTGGCCACTTATATCAGGGCCACAGCTATGAATTTTCCTCCTGATATATTTCACTCTCATGCTTCTTCTCCTGCTTCTTTAGTTTTTCCTTCCTCATCCCCTCTTAGGGGTATTTTTGATCCTTCTCCTCCTTGTTTGGTTTGACCCATTGGTGGTTTGTTTTTTTCTTTCTCGTAACTGTCAGCCAAGGCCAGGGTAGTTTATTTTTCTTTTTGTTGAATCCGTGAGTGGGTACCATGTCGAGTATTTGACACAGCTTGTAGATGGCCATTTGAGTTTTTCTTTTATTATATTATTTTGTGTAATTAATGTTTTGTTTACGTCATAGCTAGCGCTGCATGCAAGTTCTTGTATCTAAAGAACAAATACATGAGATAAAAATAAAATAAAAAACGACCTCTTGATTGAGAGTTCTTTACACAATCATCTAAGTTATTTTCCTATACTATGCTTTCAATTATCAGATGTTATATCTTACAAATAAGAGACCTAGTGTCTTTCACAACTCTAGCAATATACTGTACCTGACAGGAGTCTGTATACTCAGCTGTCATCATACGTAGAAGTGAGATCGTACACAGAAGAAACAGTTACCTACTGCAAGTATCACCCAGAGGAGTGGATTGTTACATTGACGCTCCTGGCGAAGGATGCCGATGACTACGATACTATCTCCACACATCAGTCTCTTGGGTCAATTATGTTTTTATCGATAACGATGAAGCAGTTAGGGCCTAGCTCCTATTCAATCCAGTTCTTGAAGACCCACTTGATCTCTTGATCTATTGCCATTGTCCAAATAACACAAGTATGGAACTCACACCGGCGTTGAGGAAGCTCAACTATCTTCCTCAAGGTGTCATCTCCCATTGGGCTCGTGAAGCGCCAATACATATTAGTGAAGCACCAGCATGTAGATTTGTAATGTATGGTGCATGACAACCGGAGGTCAGAGCTGATCCTGGGCCAGTTAATGCAGCAGGTGAACTGCAAGAGGGAGATAGCTCTGGCACTTTACTTGCAGCATTATCCACTAGCTTGTCAAAGGATCCCTCACTAATTTTACAGTACTCTAAGCACTACGCTTTAGGGCTAGGCGGTTTTTCTAACCATACTTCCTCAAAATTTAATAGGCTACCAGTACCGTATTAACTCAATGAATCACCAGTATCAGAAGTACCGGTATCTTCCCTGGTCTCCGTTTTGGAACAAAGGCTCTATAGAAAGCCTAGTACCGGTAGTGAACAAAAGAGGAATAGAAAGGTCGCTTCAACCGACAGATCAGCACAAGTGCCGGGTGCTTACTTCCGCAGCCGGTTGCTGTTGTCGCTTCGCTGGAGCCTGAAAGCTTCAACTCATGCAACCCCGACACGATACTCGTAGACAGGGGGGGGTGCTTAACCAGGCAGCACCCTCAGCGAGCCTTGGCACAGGTTGTACCGGTATTCCCGCCGAGAGTGCTGCCTTGCTGAGCACTCACTCGGTCTGCGAGAAAACCTAATGCCTCTGCTTAAATGCGATAATTCTGCCAATTATACCAACTCACCATCGCGTCCACGCAAGTATAATCACAACAATCGCCACAATCACGACCACCGGAGGAGGATGCCCGATCTGATCTCGACAGTAGCCCTGGTTATAGCATTGATAGCCCTCCTGGTCTCGGGAGTCCAGCTCACTCAACAACTCCTAGCAACGGGCTACACCATCCGCAAATGCGACCGGATAATCAGCGGGAACCTCACGAAAGGCGGTAAGCGTCACTGGCACTGGCGACAATTCCGATTCACCGTAACCTACGAAGGTTTAGCGTTCTGCCTCCCACTGGAATTGTACGCGTCGCTGAATGTCAGTCCTGCCGTGTCCGTGAGCCCGGAAATGACGACGGGGCTGTGGGAACGGGCGATAAAGCTGCGCAGCGAGAGGAAGGCCGATCAGGGGTGTTGGGTTTCTTTTGTGCAGGATATGGCGCCGTACATCCTTGCTGAGAATCTTGGGAGGAAGTGGGAGAGTGGGGATAGGGTTCCGGATGATCTTACTGTTGCACCGGTGCAGGTTGACGTTATCACGGTTGTGTTGCTGTGCATTGCGGCGGGTATGAAGTTCTCCAGGTATTCTCCTGCAACTGGGGAAATTAGCATGAGCGGAAAAGTTGGGGCTATTACTAGCGCTGTGCATCCCGTCTTGGGGGGTTTGCTGCATTATACACCTAGCGTTTTAGCGGTACCAAATGAGAGCCTGGAAGAGATAAGGATGCACTCACGGGCAGTGAACCAAGGGAAGGGAGTGTGGGCAAATGCGGTATTCGGAAAGTTCAATGATCGGGGGGTTGGTCGCGGTTTCCTTGACTTTACCATGCTCCTAAGGGCAAAACAAGGGATTTTGCCGCGCTATGGGTGGCCAGAAGATAGCTATACGGATAGTATCGGTGGAGCCGCAGGGTTTATGGCATTAGCTACAGTAGACGTCTATGTCGCTATCCCACCGACATGCATTCATGCCTGGTGTGCGCACTTTGCAGAGGTCATCGTCAAAGCCCATCTCTATGAAATCCAAGGCACAAAGCCAGTGATACACCCACCAGAGTTCCGTCACGTCCGAGGAAATATAATCGAGATTCACGGTGCCTCATCACCACACATCCCTTGGGATCAGCTCCACCACACCCACCATACCAATCCAACCCCAGAAACCCTTAACACACCTATTGAGTGCCTCCAACCCCTCAATCTTGCGAACCAAGACCTTCTCTCCTGCGGAACCGGTATAGATGGGACCAAAGACCCCAGTACATTTGTCACTCCCGCCGCTGCTTGGGAGGTAATTATGAGCGCTGATGCCGCTTCCCATGCCCTCGAGAAAGAAGTTCCTGGGATCCGCAACTACTCGAATCGTGTCGTGGCAGCATCGATCGCCCCACTAGCAGAAGTGGGCGCCCCGTCGTGGGGCCGCGCCAGTAACGTCGTCACCGCATGGCCACAAACCGTAGCAGAGGCTTGCCTAGCCACCTCAAAGAGCGAAGGTTTCCCGCCTCATCAAGAGAAGTTGATTTTCGCGCATGCAAAGTTGTCGATGCTAAGAGCGAGCTATGTCACTATTATGTTAAGAGCGGCAGGAAGTATAGGACCCGGGTTAGAGCAGGATAGTGAGCCAGTTACTGGGCTGGCATATATGGTGTAATTGGATTTTCGGGAGTTGTAATGGTGTTGGCCTGGCTTGGTTTTGGTTTAGGTTAAATAAGCGTTCTGATGAAACGAGTGATAGATCGAGTCACGAGTCATCGATCCCTCAAGGTAACATGAGTAATTACACAATTTATTGTTGATCAATACTGGTATCTTGCAAAGCTAGTTCCTTAAACAGTGGAAATCGCAGAAAAGGTGGCTCTGATTGTAGACAAAAGAATGGAGGGGTCAGGTAATCTTCTCTCCACGCACGCACATACAAAAAACAGTATTTTACCCGAAACACTTCAAGCCGAGAATGTGGGCCAAACCGACATATACCAGAATGGGGGGCAGCAGACAGACATATTATCGGATATCCGGCATCGACAATAAGAGGTGGAGGAGAATGGACGAGATATTCATGATCAAAAGGGTGGGGAGACCAGTCCACTCATATATACGCCCCTATAATAGCTTACAAAAACCCTTATACCTTCCCCCCCTTACAGCTCAAGTGTTTTTAATTAGCGGAATTAGGGTGAATATGATTAAACCATGCACTGCCCACTATATTAGACCGTCTGGGATACCTTTTGAGAGTGACGAGGTATGATATACATAGTTGAGTCTCAGAGTTTTACTATGTCCAATTATCTAGTTGGAATTTCAAGCGGCGGGTCACTAGCTTAGTATAATAAATACAGTCGCACTTCAACCTCGAACAAGCCATGGCAGATGTCACCATCATTAGACGACTTCACAAGCCATTCAGACACCCCCCCTCACTCGGACGACTTAACCTGAACAGGAAAATTTTCTGTGGCAAACTAGGTAAAGTGTTGCAGCTGAAGAGATCAGCCGCTTGTTTCATCACAGGAAAAATCAACTACCGGTAATCAGCATGTCTGAGTGGGTTGGGGGGGGTGTCCGAGCAGCTTGCAAAGTCGTCTACTTAATGTGTCGAGCACTGGAAACCATATATATCTACAATTGAGGTAGGTCTCTAACTACGTACCTAAACACAAGGGAAATAAAAGAGAAGATAACTCATTTATACAAAGAATCTCTTGCGGCTGGCAAAGGTATAAAATCTCAAAAATTCCCCATCATACAATCGCACTCCCATTACCCCCCCCAGCTTTTCCCTCTCTCACAGCATTGGCAGCAGCACTCTCCTCCTCCACCAGCCCTTTCTCCGCCCTCCATTTATGCCACCTCTCTAAATACCCATTACACCTCGTCTCCAGCCCCGCAAACTCCCCACTAACATTAGAACCTCTCTCAGCAAGCTGAACAACCGCCAAAAGCCCCTTCGCGATCCCGGCAGTCATCAAAACTGGGGGCGTCTCCCTCTCCATATCATTCCAGATATGCCTAGCAGCATACACCCCCTCCTTCTGCTTCGCGCCCAAGACCACCAACCCGATGAGCAGCTCGTAGAACCCCTGGTCCCGTCCGACAGACATGTACTTCAAGTTCTTCCAGCGATTCCACAGCGCGGTCCAGTGGTCCGCGGCGACGTACGCGGCCATGGCCTGCTCGATGTACTCGCGGATAGCGTAGGAGTGGCCTTTCTGCTCGATGCTCTCGCGCTCGATTTCTATTAGTCGTGGGTCGAGGGGATAGGTTCCGACGCGGATTTTGAACCATTTAAAGGCGCCGTCGGCTTCTTTGCCAGCTTCTACACGCTTCGTCGAACAGACGGTCTTCGCGGCAAGGAGTACCGCCGTAACAGCGTTGTGGGCGAGGGCGCGAAACTTGCAGAATTGGAATTCCGGAATGTGCTGCGATAGTGTTGAGGTTGGGTCGAAGTGCTCTGCTAGGTCTTGGATCAGGGACAGACGCAGGGTTGCGGCTTCCGAGGCTGGGAGTTCATAGGAGCGGTATTCTGGTGAGTCGGCGATTGCGCGCATGCACATATAGTATAACTCCGCTGGGACGGGTGCTGGGAGGGTTTTTAGGAAGGATGTGGCCTCGGAGAGGGGGTACTCTTTTGGCTTTATCCGGTTTGTTTCAATGAGAAATTGGAGGTGGAGACGGAGATGCACGGGGGCTGGGTGCTTGGGGAAGTATCTGAAGTAGGATTGTAAGAATTGAGTCGATGTTCGATCTTGTACGCCCTGACCGAGGAGCCCACATCCTTTCGTTATTTTCCCAGAGTAATTATTCCCACGGAACTTGTTTCGCAGGTGGTTTATGTGGGCTTCGGTGAGGTATGCTGCATTCTTAAGATCCGCGTCTGGGTCAAAAGCTTCGGAGACTCGAGGGACTAACCTCCAGTAGTGCCCCTTTCTAACATGCGTATCCACGTTAATACAGTCTTTCGCAAACCGGACTAGGCTCTCGGCTGGGGGCTCTGTAGCCGCCTGCGATGGTTGTTGGGATGACGAGTGGAAAGCTCTGGTTTGGACGCTCCCAGGCACGGGGAACCTCGTAGATAACCCTCTTCCAAAAGCCCCGAACGTTCCCTGTTCCTTCCCTTCAGCAACTCTCTGCTCGGCTTCCCTTTTTTTAGAATCCCTCTCTAGTTCTTTACCCCACAATGACTCCAAATCAACCTCCTCCCTCTTCTCCCGTGTGAAAAGCTGTATTACTAGCCCTTGGCTACCAGCAGTAATACATACCCATCCCGCAGCCTCTTCAATACCTGATTGAGCAGTAGTCAATTTCCCCCGCCTTCTAGCCCGCCTTTCTTGCAGTTTCAATTCCCCCCGACCAACCAACCCGTCCGCGAACGGACGCATGCCAAATTCCTTCCTCAACCACCTGCACATTCTGTCCGAGCACATGTGTAACTGTCGTCCCGAGCGGGCGGTTCCAATGATCATGACTATGTCCTCGCCGAGCGCCGGGGGGGGATCCAGTGCCCTGAGGTCCAGGACTTTTAGATAATCGATACCCTCCCCCACCGACAATTGGGTAAGCACAGCCTGTAGAGCAGGAGGGGGGTCCTCTGGAAGGGGCGGAAGCACTTGTCGCTCAGCTAAAGGGTGAAACTTCGATATCGGAGTCTTGGCACGGAGATACCAGGGCACTGGCTCTTCCTTCGAATCGGAGGTTTCCGGGGGTGCTGGAGTGGTTGGCTGCGGGGCTCGGGGGGTCTCCAATGAGACTCTCGTGGGATCGATTATGGTTGGTTCCTCGGATTCAGTGGTATTGTAACCCTCAATCCCTTCCCGTTCCTGGAACCGAACCGGCGACGTACGAAATGCTCTCTGCCCACCAAGCACCTCAGTCCGTAAACGACCCCTCCCCGCCCACACTGAGAGCCGTACTTGTGTCGCAAATATCGAAATAGGCGAATTAAAGATTGCTAAACGATAGTTAACACATCTGGAGACTTGCCCTGTCGCAATCATCCTCCTTCTGTATTGTTTTGTGGAGGGGGAAAGAAATTGGTCGGCGAAGTTTTGACGTGAGGTTGAAATAAGAAATTTTATGAGTGACGTCGGGTAAGGTCCGCACCCTAGCATACTCCCGCATCTTTGCCAAGAATCCTATACCCCCTCGAGCCGATCGCTAGGCACTTTAGAGGCAAGAGCCGTTTCTGACAACGGCAACGAAACCAGTACTCGAGCACCGGTAACTGGCGATCTGAGGGAACAACGAATACCCACATCACGGTACCTGTGCCGACACTTGCCCACCCAATCTCAGCTCTCTTGCCATTTTCATTTGTTCTTCAGGGATTATGTAGGAATTCGCCATACATAGACTATGTAATTTTCCATTGATACCAAATTTGGTGCAGATTACTGTCCAAGTCCAGGTTGTGGATGTCCTATAATCCTAATTGAACCTCAAGTGCCTGCCGGTGCTTGTATCGGTCTCCCAGTGGAGCTATTCTTGGCAAAGACGCTCGAGCACGGTACTCGTAAAGTACCTACGCAAAAGTCTTGGTGAAACGGCCTTTTTACACCAAAACTAGCCATGTTTGATTAGTCCCCATACCAGCAATTCCTTTAAATACTGTTCATGACCTACCTAATTATTTTTACATTCATTGTAGCTTTCACCTGGCACCACTTATTGGGTCAATTTACTCTATGGCTCTAAGCTGTATGTCTTCAAAGTTGATCATACCTGTTGCAAAGCCAATTTTGTATGTAAAATGACACTTTTTGACCAACTCAAAACTTTAGAACTACATAACTTTTCCAATTCTTTACCAGATTTATTAAGAGTTTGGTAGAATTAGGAGATAAGCAATCTAACTTTATGTAAGAAGTTAGGTTGGAAAATTCTTTGTGGTCAATAAACTAGAGGTAGCTAAAAATCGACGTTTTTGGTGTAAAAAGCCCATTTCACCAACACTTTTGCGGAGGTACTTTACGAGTACAGTGGCTGGTGGTGGGGTGTTTAAGGCTGCCAACCGCTCGCCACATTTGAACCCCACTCAGCGTTAAATTTGGTTTAGGTGCCTTTGGTGGTGCGGCTTCTGTGATTCGCCAGGCCCATCGGCTCCCAATCGTCAGGCCGTCGCAACCTCTGAAAAAGGGTTTAAACATCATTCTTATATTGAAAAGCACTACCTCCTTACACAGAATTTCTAACAAAAGTCACTAAATTATACTGCTTAGCGGAGCGTCGTTGGGAAACATGTTTAGTAAAAGGCGTCCCGAGATGACGAACATCTCAAATGACGGTGTGCCAAACGGCCTAAGCGTCATCCCTTAAGTGAGACCGCAACCCTAACCCTTGACCCAGCGCGTTGAAACAGGCCGCAACCTATCGTGGGGCATAACCGAAACACCCCGCCACCCACAGCGAGCACCACCGATAAACAACTAAGAAAACGAAGTATTATAATACCACCATCATACCTACGAAACCAATGTCAACCAACCCAGCAGAAGAAGAAGCAAAGCTTCGGAAATTCAATTTTACAAGAATCTTAAATCAAGGTACTTCCGCCCACCACAAAACCACCCTCCACCTCTCAGCAACAGCAAAAAAAGGAAGAAAAAAGGAAAGCGGCGCAAACAAAATAACAAATCCCACTACCAGACACAAGAACCAAAACCGTAAACCTTCTGGGCGAAATCGAGTCCACCCCCGCAATCCTGATCGCTGAGAAAACCGCCTTCAACGTCGTTGGCCCCCATCTTACTAAGTTCTCCCACGACCTCCACCTCCCCAAAGTCTCCTTAACAGGGCGAAATGACATATACCACTGGTTCCTGGCCTCGCAGAGCTCCGACTATGGAGAAGTGAAGCTGACCCTTATATTTCCTGCCACGGAAACTCATATCCGGAAGTATACGCACCAGCAGTTGAGGATGGTCGTCGAGACCCCCGAAATTTATAAGGGACTGGTCAAGCCTTATGTTGAGGGGAAGCGCGGTAATGGGAGGTTAGATTGGGTATATAATATCCTCGAGCATAAAGCTGAGAAAGAGAGCATTATCGCCGAGGACACGGACGATGAAGAGGGGTTTATACTCTTGCCTGATCTGTCGGTTTTTCCGCCTTCTACCTGTCCGTGCTTAAGGGTTGTTTGGCTAATTTTGGGTGGGGGAAAAGGAAGTGGGATCGGAAGACCATGGCGAGTATGTACACCATGGCAGTTGTGCGCCGTCGTGACATCACCTCAATTCGGGACTTGAAGAAGAAGCATGTCCCGTGGCTGAAGCACTTGAGGAGGAGAATTCCTGAGGCGATTTGCCAGAAGTATAGTGATATTGAGCCAGATCAAATCAAAATTTATACTCACTGTGTGTCCCCCAACCCCTTTGCTTATCTTAATGATGGCCGCTAATGAGATCTAGACCAACCCTCATACTATCACTTCCACCTGCATGCTGTCTCTATCTCACATGATGGCGGACTCGGCCAGACAACTGGCAAAGCTACCTTGTTGGGCAATTTGATTAGCTGGTTGGAGAGCTTGGGCGGTGATGAAGAGACTGGTCTGGAAGGGGTTGAGTTAACGTATTTCCTCGGAGAGGAGAGTGAGCTGTGGCAGGGTGTTTTCAAGGAAATCAACGGGAAGGGGAAGGGATAGGACAGGGGCGACTGGTTTGTTTTTGCTAAAGTTTGGGGGATTGGCTGTTTGCGCATTATTATTACAGCAGTCTGCTTGTGGTTAAATCCGAATTTACATTACCCAAGAATCCACGGAGCCCAAGTGCCTTTGCCAGACACATTGAATAAAGGTGGATCCAAGGATTAGTGGAATTAATACCGTGGTCCATCCAAAACTTGAGCTAAAAATTGGACTAAAGCTAAAGTTAAACCCAACATTCCACGAGAAAGCCAGCCCGTAGCACGCGAAAGCAAGAAGGCCCATTCGGCTCCCCCGCAAATCTCAAAAATTGGAGAAAATTCTTGGGTGGGCGAGCTTTTACCGGTATATCATACCTTGAAAAAAAAAACATACCGGCACTCCGAGTCAAGTAAACCCTAGGTGAGCGAGCGGGTGTGAATGCTCTGTATAGCCTACAAGTTACTCAAGCCGGGGGGGCCCACCCTAACCCAAGTCAATTCAAGTGTGGTAAGTCAGCGGAGGCTCCGCTAAGCGAACTCCTTGGATGTCTAAGGCTCGCGAGGGAAGGCCTATGATCCTGCAGCGTTCTGCTGAGTCATGATCTGCCCTATGAACTGGTTCAGACGGGAACATCGATTTTGTTGTGCTCGACTTTGCGCTGGTATGGGTGCTGTAGAAGACAGCTCGTGATTATACGCATCACGGTACCGTATCATACCAGCAGAGGCTAAACGGGATGATGCATCACCATACAGGTGAGGTATGATAGCTATCATACGAGTACCATACAGCACAGCGTCCCGCCGACACAGCTCACCCACCGCAGATGCCTTGATCAGCCCTACTTGCTCATTCGAAAAAATATCCGGAAATCTTGGCAAGGTTGAGGTCTGGGAGGGCAAGTGCCGGTGCTCGATTACATAAGTATTATGCAAGTAGAGTGTTGCATGCCCGAGACCAGCGCGGCGCGTGTAACTTAACGAACGACACGGCAACCCTGTTGCGTTGCTCTGCTCACGGACTTTGGGAATTTTGCACGTCCCCCGGGCTCTCATTTCATCCTTACCCGATCTTTCTCTTCAATCCCGCCAACTTCGTCACCAGATCCTTCAACTACTCTCCGTCTCTTCTCCCCTTTATTCTTCCCTATTCTATACCCCACCTCACTTTCCTTCATTCACTTAGATTGCTTTATCCTTCCCCCTCTTTAGCTTGTACCATCCCTTTCCCAATCACCTAGTCTCTGCTCCTCTTCCCTTTTAACCCAACCTTCAACTCATCTATAGCTCCATCTCACTTTTTCGGTTCGCAGGACGATGCGGCTTTAGCTGCCTCATCCAACAGAGACTTGCTCCCCCGTTCGCCCCACCGCCTTCCGCTGCGTGCGCCGCCTCGCGGATACTACTCAACCATGAATAGAAATGGAGAGATCACCTTCAGACGGGGGCGAATCCCCCCAGTAGATGTGGACGATGCATTGCAATACACTCCATTATCTTCTGTTGTTCCTTCAACTTCAGGTAATGAGCCTTATCGGATTCACAGCTGGGGCTAATCATTGCCTCTCACGGCGGCGGTATCGGGGGTATGCGGTACTAACAAACATTTGAATCTAGAGATAATACCATTGCCTCTTCTCTTGCCGAACGGAACTGGTCCGATCTTTCAATCTGAGACGGAGCGCCGGTCGTCTAGACAGACACTCGATGCTCTGGACGGAGAAGCCTTAGCAGACCCAAATTCAAAGTTTGTACGGAAAACGCTTCATGAGCTAGCTACGGCTATCAGTGCGCCTGGTGGGACGGAATTGTGAGTGCTCTGTGGAAAGCGGAAATCGACGGTAAGTTTATAGTGGCTAATTTTGCACACATATGGATAGTCGGTTCAAGTCTTTTGTTACAACGGAAGACCCCACAACCCCGAAAGAGTCTTCGACGAGCAACATACTGAGACATCAGGCGATTGGAAAGTTCGGGGAGATGGTGATGAACAGAAGCAATGTGAGCTTTAAATGTACGATGCTATTCTATTCTTTTCGGAATGAATATCTCCTTCCTCCGACTCAACTCTAGTCTTGGATTCTAATACACGAGTAGATACTAATTCACCTCCCCCAACGTTCACACCCATTCGAAAGTCTGTACCTCCTCCCTCCCCAGCACTCGCATATACCCCGGTAACGGGGTACCCTCCAGCCCCCGGGTACGCCCCTACAACTCCCACCTATAGTCAGTACCACAGCAATGTGACACGCAACTCAATATCCAACGCTTCTCCGCAGGCGCTTGGGTCTCATCTAGTTACACCACAAATGAATGGATATTACCGACCTGCCCCACAATTTTCTGATTTGGCCATAACTCCCAAGCAGGAGCCTATGCAGTCGTCAATATCACTTAACAGCTCCCAAAAAGCTGATGCAGTCAAAATACCGCCACCACCAACTACTTTTGATCGATCCCAGTATGTAAAGCATACTGAGATTGATCAGAGGTTTCGCAGGGCTAAACTATTTGGGCAGGGTTCAACATCGAAGAGCCGTAAGCGGAAGCGATCACATTCCAACGCCGAGGATGGGGAGACACTTGGTCCCGGCATAGATCAGAGGGCAAAGGCTGAAAGCTTATTTAAGGGCTTGCAAGGTTTCCTTACTTCGATTTTTGAAGCTGAGGATAACCTCTCCCCAGATACGTCTAATCGTACCTCCGATAAAAACGCGAAGATTTGGATGACAAGCTCCCTGGAACAACAATCTCCATGTTTAGCTACCGCGGTTCTATTAAAATTGGAAAATTCAATCCATAAGGTTATTTCAACCGGGCTGTTCCAACAGGTACCTGTAGATGATCTTACAAGGATACAAAAGATCTGCGAGAGTTCTCTAAAGCAAGCTGAAACCGTGGACGTCAAGATGGGATCAGACGACAACGAGTCTGCTATTGAGGAATGGTTGACGAGGGTCTCTTTAGTGGACAACGGGTTGAAAACCGCTAAAACGGTCTTAAGAATTATGGTTGGAGGCAGGGAAGAAAAGCAATTATATCCGGAGGACCTTCTGGCGAGCGTTTTGAATGTTGCAAAAAATCTCATTGAAGGCACTATCAATCCAATGATAGAGATGAGATCCACCGGGGAATCTCAGGCTGCTTTCAAAATTGCATCCGCTCACAAAAAGGTGTTGGGAGGGCTTTTACATGAGGTCACAAGTTTGTTCTCGTTGATTTCCAGATTATTAGCCCTAGAGGAGGTCACAGAGGGGACAATCACAACCCTGGAGTTCATTGCGGTTGCAGTAATATTCATCGAGAATGCGTCAACAGAGAAGGATTCTGTTTTTGGTGTACAGAAGGTGGAGCGATTCCGTGTTGTCGCCATGGATATACTTGCAAAGATTTTTGCTAGATATTCTGACCAGAGGACATTTATCTTCGATGAAATACTGACAAGTCTAGAAAAACTGTCTGTCAACCGACAGAGCGCAAGGCAATTCAAACTTGTCGAAGGTGGAAAAAACATACAACTAGTCAGTGCTTTGATTATGAGGCTAGTACAAACGAGCGGGACCTATCAGGAGCGTAAAAAGAAACGGGGCTTGGTTACCGGGGAAGACGGCGAGTTTTCCATGGAAAAGGAAGATGGGGATGAGCCTGATCGGGGCGAAACAGACGTTATAGGTGCAGTTAATAAACTGTATACCATGTCTAACCCTTTACTAGAGAGTGCTCAAAAAAATGCTCAATATGTGGTTAATTTCTTGGTACAGCGGGCAATGAGGTCAACGAAAACTGGGGATCAACCTTACAGAGTCCTAATGGACATCTTTGCCGAAGATTTCATTGCCGTACTTGGCTCTCCTGAATGGCCAGGTGCTGAGCTATTACTCCGATCCATCCTCGGGAGTATGTGCACTATTGTTGATGGTGACAAACAACCAGCTCCAGCAAAGTCAATGGCTTTGGATTTACTTGGATTAATGGGTAGCGCAATTTGCGATGTCGTTGTGCATCTGCGAGAGAGCCATAAAAACAGGGAGTCGGACTGTTTAGCTGATGACCGGATATATGCTCTAACAGACAAGGTCCTAGAGAGCACTGTAGCAGGCTCTGGTGGAGGAGTTGGTATGGAAGAGGACTTGATCGAATGGGAAGGGCCATTTAGATATGCACTCGAGCATTTGATTGAGAACAGCGCACATGACCCAAGTCTCCAGAGCGCTTGTGGCTATTACCTTACGATCTGGAGTGCCCGAATTTGTGCCTTTTCTGATAAAGCAGAAGGCCAAGATGATGAAGAAGCAGATGAAGAAGTTATGGGAGAATTGGCCAGGATCGCTGCAAATTTAAGAAGGATTACACTTGACAAGAGTTGGATTGATGACGACTTGTAAGCCGAACACCCCCCCCCCCACCTATCTAGCGGTAATTGTCATCTGCTGACTTTTCTAGTGATGTTGCAAAAATATCCTCGGCACAGATACGACAAGCCTACATTCTGACTGTTCTGCAAATGCCGTTCTGTACGTCATTTGAACACATTTTAAACCGTTTACTTCGCTCTGTAGACGATAATCAGGCAACTACGAGAAGTAAAGGGCTCAAAGCAATCCTGCAGCTCTTGCAAAAGGATCCCTCTATTCTCAAGCGGCCCCAGGTGGTACCATTCATTCTCAAACGGCTAAGAGATCCATCACCCTTGGTCCGAGATTCGGCAGTGGATCTAATTGGTAAATGTATTCTGTTTCGAACAGACCTAGAAGATCAAGTGTACAAGAGCATAATTGAACGTTCTGCCGATGCTGGGGTAGGGGTTCGAAAGCGATCCATGAAGATTTTGAAAGACATCTACTTAAGGAGCAAAAAGGAGATTGTCAAGGTGGCAATCGCTGAAGCGCTGGTTCAGCGCATAAAGGATTCTGACCCCAGTGTTTCGGTATGTGATAAGCAATGACACATATTGCCCGTGCTGACAGAAAATCTAGGAACTTGCAAGAAAGACCTTCGAAGAGATCTGGATTACACCTTTCTACACTTACATGGGAGTTGAAGATACAGAGAACCAGCAGAACCAAACAGATATTAGTCCTCAGTTGAAGTTAGTTGTTAACGAACGTGTGGCTGTGATCATCAAGGTTGTGCAGAAGGAAGTGATGCAAGTGGTGCTGCATGACGTTATCAGATCAGTGAGTTCAGAGAATATCATCAATACATTTACCCGAATACTAAATCGGGGCTCAGATCTTGCATGCCGACA
Organism: Tuber borchii; assembly: GCA_003070745.1. NCBI lineage: Eukaryota > Fungi > Ascomycota > Pezizomycetes > Pezizales > Tuberaceae > Tuber > Tuber borchii. The sequence goes on along the minus strand of NESQ01000397.1, from coordinate 39,855 downwards.
CTAAAAACTGCTCGGTCAATTTCAAAGTCTGTAAGACGATGGTGGGTTCCATGTGTGATGATCTACTAGATCGCCAAGGAGACTCGGACAAGGTACGTCGCCCATCCCTCCTTCCATGCGCATTCTCATATTAACTTTTCACAGGCAGAAAGGCAGAGTACTCTCCAAGCACTGACTGTTTTCGCCAAAGCGAATCCAAAGCTTTTCAAACCAGAGCAACTCATCATGTTACAGCCGTATATTGAAAATCTAACCGACCAGGATGATCTTCACGTCTTCAGATCAGTCATTATCATATTCAGATGCGCGTTGCCAGTCTTGTCTAGTCTACACTCTGGGTTTTTATCGGCTGTCCAACAGAGCCTACTCAAAAACCTCTCTAGACTTCCGCCATTGGTATGCAAAACCCTTGCAATCATTCCTTATCTCATTACTAACACCCCCGCGTATCAGGAACTTCGAGAGGTTGTCGCTTGCCTTTGGACAATCAGCGGTATTCTAAGAAACACTGATAGGCTCGTCCGAGTCACCATATCCTGCCTGACTAATATCCTCAAGTCCAAGGGGAAAACCATCGAAACTGATGTAGAGGCTAACCGTCTGGTCCGGACTTTACACATTCTTGGCCTATTTGGGAAACACTGCCAATTCGAGGACAAGATTGGGATGTTCCAGACTTCCTTCCCCAAGTGGAAGCCAGGAACAGTATCGGGCCTAATCACGGATACGATAATACCATTCTGCGATCCAGCGGCTCACACACTTGTCCGGAAAGCTGCTCTGGAGAGTTTGTGTCATGTTTGCCAAACACACGCTAGTCAGTTCTTGCGTGCCGAAATACTGAAATCATTTGATCAAGTGTTTGAAGTAGGCAAAAAGGAACTGGTGAATCTTGTGCTTCTAGGTATAAGAACATTTCTGCAAAGCGAAGAAAATCGGAGTGAAGGGTTTGCTAGTGAGGAGAAAGACGAAAAGAAGAATGGCGAGCCTCAGGTTGAGAGGTTGAGCCGCACAGCCAATGCCAACCAAAACGATGGAGTCAGCACCAGTTTAGCTCAAAAGTATCTCAAGAATATAATTCAGGTGGCTACCTCAACCCAGGACATTTACGCGCTTACAGCTACAGAGGTGATCGGGAGCATATTGAGGCAAGGGTTAGTGCATCCCAAGGAGGTACGTCGTTCTATTCCCTCTTTGAAAGGCTAGACCTAATACCAAATTAGTGCGTTCCCGCCTTGATAGCCCTTGAAACCTCTACGAACGTCGCGATTCAAGCTATCTCCAACCGGGAGCATCGTACGCTACACTCTAAACACGAGACTATAGTGGAAAGAGGGTACATGGATGGCGTCCGCGCTTGTTACATCTACCAGCGCAATATTATCGGCAACGAGTCAGGTGCTACGGCTAACCCATTCTCCTCTAAGATGCATCCACTATATGAGATTGTCAAGAGCAGCCGCAAGGTGAGAAAGAAGTTGCTAGGGAACATGACTATGAGCGTGGACTTTGAGTCCCAAAAACTAGACATCGATTCCTCAAAACCAAATCATCTGGGCTACTCGAAATTTGTGATCGAGAATCTTGCCTTCTTTGAGTATGGGACCTTTGACGAGCTGTATCAAGTAGTGACCACCATGGAAAGGGTCGTTTCTGGAACTGGCATGACTGTGGCCCATTCAATCGAGACGGATATCTTTCTTCTCAAGCTAGATGCTGGGGATACCACAGAGCGAACCATCAGACCAGATACTCTGAAAGTGTTGGCGACTGGCGCGGCGATCCTCTACATGTTGTGGGAATGCAGGTATTTCTTGAGGAAGTCTTATAGCATCAATGACAACAAGAGCCGCGACTACAAGAGCAGCAAACTTTCCGCCAAGGACATGAATAAGGCGCCATCAAGAGCGGCTACTTGGTCCAGTGGCGCCGCTGCCCTTTGGAAAAAAATTGAGGAGATCATGACTGACCTAAAGTCTGACGAGGGTATGATGAAGCAGTGCAAAGAATTCGTGGACCTCCTTACAATTGATAATGAATTCAAACTCGCTGCTGAAGGCGAGGATCCCGAGGACCTCGATGGTGAAAGGGCTCTGACGCCAATCCATGACCTCCATGAAGAAGGCGGTATAGGTGGAGAGCTTGGTACACCAGGGAAGAACAAGAAGCGCAAGTTCACACCCGGATCTCCTGAGAAGGGCTTAATGAGGCCAAAGAAGAAGGTCAAGGCAAAACCTCGGAAGTCGGCTGGAAAGGATGAATGAATACGTTTCTTATAATATATTTCTATCTTTACGCCTCCCGGGTCCATTTTTTCCTTTTCCTTTTTTGCTCCACAAAGGCCTCCACCTATTTGCTTTCATACCCGGCTGGTTTCTTTTTTCTTGTAGATATGGGCTTAATTTTCTTTTCATGTCTTCTTTTCTTTTTCTTCCAACTCATTACTTTGGTGGGGGAGTTTATCGTTTTTTCCTTTTTTCCTCTTGCACATTTCTTTTTTTCCTTATCTCATCTCATCGGGCTGGCAATTTTTTTGCACCTTTTTTCCCCATCTTCCCCTTTCAAAATTAGTAATTCCCTCTTCACCCCTCTTTCTCTAGCAGGCTCGCGGAGTATACTTTGTGGTTTTTCGTTTCCCTCCGTTGCTCTTTATTCTTTACTTTTTTGCCCAGTTTTTTTTTCCCTCGAAAATATAAAGGATTAGCTTGGGTTGGATATGTGGATATTGACGAATTGATGGTTAGCCAATAGCATGGATTTGGTCTAGGACGGAGGTCTTTTTCCTTTTTCCCGGATAGTTAATGGCGAAATTTATGGGATTTTTTTCCCCCTCATCTCCACCTTTACACAATGCTTTATGCTTTTACGGTTTCGTGTGTGGCTTGGCTGGGCTGGTCTCGGGGGATCGTAGACGTCAGTAAAGGGTGGGTTTTCATGTATTTATGCACGAGTTTTCCCGCACGGCCGGGGCGGCATAAGGGATCATGGGTTATCACTGTAGAGATATGTTAGCCTAGGCATGGGCGGTGAACTTAGGGGAGTCCGTCCTGGTATGATATAGACGTGTGAATGGTGGGGTCTGCCAGTTAGTAGGATTTGATTCGCTGATTAGATATTTTTGCCCGTTGCCAGTTAGCGTAGATATGTTTCTAATTGTTTTTATTTCTCTATATAGAGTTTTCACGACCATAAATATCGTTACCAAACGCTCCTCTCTACATAAGTCGCCCCAAGGAATATTCTGTGACACCTTGTGCGCTCTGTGGCCAGGGAGGGCAACGGCGTACCCATTAACGTTATGATAATATTATTATATCATTATCATCGGCATTTCAGAGGACACGGGGGGGCACTCGTGTTTTCTACTCCCGGTTTACTCATCCTTCTACTATATTAGTAATACACTTCCCTTCTATCATACCCCCACACAAGTTTTGCCCCCATGCTTGACTCGGCCATGGAGGAGTATCATCATTACTACTGTAGCAACTCCAATATTTAATTAAGACGGTCTCAATTTTCTATGATAGCTACGATATTATACCATCCAGCAACCAGAATTTTTTCCGTATTTTCAACAAAACCGTTGAGGAATTGAGTATACACAGTATTACAGCAACCTGCACCTACTCAAGCCCATAGCCAGAACCCCTTCTACCTTTGCGAGGCCTCCGTCCCATCTTCACTCACTCACACCTCGTACTATTCCAGCGAAGAAGCAAAACCACGCTGCTACCGGTATATCTATCATACCCACCCTATAGACAAAAAAACTCAACTAAGACCAAGCAAGGGAAATACTATAGTTTTCCAGCATAGAAATACCAACAACCGGCATCTGCAAATGTCCTGCAAAGTCCTGTTTAATTTTTCCATTATGGTATAAGTTAGCATGTATGTTATACATACCGGTACCAGCACTAGACCATATATCATCAACACTCGGTGGAGGATAAAGTCGATATCTTACCGTATTGTTAGAGCCTTTAGTACAATACCCTTCCTTTCTATTATAGTTAGCGAACTTGCCTTAATTACCGGTCGGTATCCGCCGATGACTTCGTGAGGGATCTTTAAGGTGTTATACGAATTAGATCCTTTCAGGGAATTAGAGTGATGAGGCTGCCGGTATTGCGGTATGAGTTTATCATATATGCCAGATTCGTGCATAACTAGTTCTTCGGTGAAGTGACCACCACCACCACCATAGTGGCCAACCCTGCCTTTCCTTTGCTATTATAGAGAGTTTGTTGATTGCTTTGCTTATGTCATCGAGTAGCAGTTGTTAATTGCTACGATATATACACCTATCCACCCCTAACCCAACCCAACTCACCCATCGTGCTGTACGACACAAACCTATATAATCCGAGAGTTGTTCTAGATCCAGGATCAAAAAACCACTTGTGGATAGCACAGAGACTCGCCATCTGGTTGCAGCCCCATACGCTTCGCCCGTGAGTACCCCCCCCCCCCCCAGCTGGCGGAACGAAATATTCACCTCAGCCTACCGGACCGCCGCAAGTTGGAAATAGGGTTCCATCTAGTGGATTTGTCCCACTTCCATAACAAGCTCCACCTGGACAACAGCCTTTGATGAGTCCGCCACCAATGATTCCCCAAGGCCCTTCACATCAGCACTCATATACGGCGGTTCTCCGGTGAGCATCACGCTTATGCACTCATCGCGCCCAGGGACTGCAAGATCTACGCAGGTTTTCGGCAATAGATATACCAAGAGAAGAGGAAGAAGAAGGTGCAACTAACTTAGCCCATCCCAGGCATTTCAGAATAATGGATACCCCTTCAGAATCTCCACAACCAGCTGCTCCTCCACTTGTGCAAAGCCGGTATGCGCTCTCAAGAGGTTCCGGGAGAGATTCGCCCGCCAGTTTACACTCTGCTATTTGGTCGCTTGTGGGACAACGGGCTTAACTTATCGCCTTGCATAACTAGATGTTAGTTAGATAGTGCTCAGTATCAGTGTTATAGTAATCCCAATTTGTTGCAAACAAGCTCAGTTGAGGCGGTAGGTTAAAGCTTCCATTATCACACAATATAATATGTTGCGCATTTTTTGGCATTATGCTCAGGGTATACAAGGCACAGGGATAAAGTTTCGTACAAAGCAGGGTTTATTTTGCGGGTTAACCTAAATTAACTGTTCGGTAACTTTCTAGGGGGCATTGTATAGGAAGTTCCCTTGCTTGGATGCTAGACGCCCCCCCTCCCTGCTAACACTTTTACTCTACCCCCTTCAGGATAGATTAAGTAGGTTTACACTAGGCCAAACCAAGTGGAACTAAATCCGTGATGCTCATAACTTTCACCGGTTAATCCTAGTCAATATTCATCACGTATCACTCGCCTACTACCGCAAATCGCAAATCATATCTTCGGAGATCCGCGAGCGCAACTGGGTATCGTATCACGAGGAGCCAATTCTCGGGGCGGGGCAGGGTGCAACATCGTGGACCCATCCTGCGAGTTGTCCCCGCTACCGAGGACATCGCGCACGTAAAGCTGTGTGTTGTGCTGCACCATCCCGAACTCTAGGTTTACGATATCTCCATCCGTATTCCGGGGATTGCGTGGAGGATCGATGATGTCAGCCAGCGTTAGCTAAGCCTCCCCTACCACGTGACCGAACCCAACCCGAGGCACGAAAAACGAACCTCGTTGTCCCAAACTTTTGCACTTTACATCACACACGCCGCCAACTAAGAGCTCCCCTCAACCAACCTGCGATAACCGGCCTCGAGCCTCTAAATATTATTAGAACTTTGCCCTCCATTGCCTAATACGGGTCGCGCGTCTATTGTACTGTACACCCGTGCGTATGCAAGGCTACAAGAGCACAGCACAGCACAGCACAGGAGGCTGAAGTTAGCTACAACGCTAAAGGAGTTTACTACCGCATCGAAAAGCCTGATCGAGAGTAAATTCCCTTCTGTTCCTCCCTCCTCCTCACCGCACCTCCCCCATTCGGAGGACAGGACCCGGATGCAGCCGGACGCTCGAGTGACGCTTTGTGATGCCGAGAGCCCCCCTGTGGTTGTGGTGGACAGAAGTTGCTCGGAGTTCCGCGTTTTAGGATCTTACCTCACCTCAACCCCCCTCCTTCCTTCCCCGATTTTGATATGACGCACTTAATGCAGTGAGTGGTAGGATTTGCCTTGCCTTGCTGATGCAGGGAGGTCGTGGTAGTGGGGAGGAAATTGCGAGTACCGAGTACTGGTCCGGTACTAGTACTTTACCAGGACCTTATTGTGTTGCGCTAGCATAGTACGAGTACTCGAGTACTCCGCCTAAGGCGCGAGCCCCACATCAACCGCGGGGAAATAGGTAAAAGATATATTGTGCCGCAAACAAAGACCAAACGAAACCCTTGACCAACCGACCGAGCGACCGAGCGACCGAGCGGAAACTTGATTTTTCGCAAAAGAGAGAAAAGGGAAAAGAAAGAAAGAAAAAAGAAAAGAAAAAAAGCACAAACAAAAGTGCTCAGGTGTCCACACATGACCAGTAAGTACTCGAGTGGTATTATCTATGCTGAACAGGTCCCCCCTCCCTCCACTCCACTCCCCCGGTGTGGAGAAACAAAAAGTCAGCCAGCCATCCAGCCATCCAGCCAGCAAGCAAGCCAAACCACCCCACCACTACCACCACCACCAAAAACGCTTAGCGCCCCATTTTCACTCGTGGCAGAATGTAGATCCCCATCTCCGCATGGTTAACCCCTCCAACCCACCCCACAGGCCAGTCAAGTTAAGCGAAATGACTCAAATCGCTGGGAGAAGTAGGGCTGAAGCAAAGAACTTAGCCTATGAAAACCAATAGGATCAGCTCCACCCTATCTATCTATCTCCCTTTTGTCTCTTTGTTGAGGGGGGGTAAGTTAGGTAGTGTGACTCTACCCTCCCTCCCTTCCTCCCTCTTCCACTTCCTTCATTACCTGTCTGCCTGTGAAAAAAGAGTTTTTAGAAAGATCAACAAAAAAATTTTGCGCATGATAACAAAAAGTTGAGTAAATGAATAAATAAACGGGTAAATAAATAAGTAAACAAATAAATAAATAACTGCCTACTATTTGTAATTGCTAGGATAACCCCTGTTCAACCCACCTTACCTTACCTTACCTTACCAAACATATTATGCCATTACCGATACCGGTACCGTATGCCCTCTAATTAATACCTGCATCAATACGCTAGCTAAGCACACCAAAACAACAACGCCAAATCATTTCCCCCCCCAAAAAAAAATAATCAAATGACAAGTATCCTAATTACCGTATCCTACTCCAATCCAGAGAACCAAAAAAAAAAAAAAAGTCTCTGGATATCATACAATAAGTTATCATACACCATACCACTTAACTTATAGTACGCAAAACAGAAAAAAAAAAATCCCCCAGGCCGACTCCGCCCACAGAGGCAAAAGGTTTTTTTTTCCTTACGCCTTAACTTATGATAACTTCCTCCCACGACACAAAACAAACAAACAACACTCATCAATTCACCAAACAGCCCAATATCACCACTTATTATTGTAACATACAATCATCATACCCCCCCCCCCCCTCCCTCCCTCCCCTCCCTTTCAGCAAAAAAAAAAGAAAAGAAAAGAAAAGAAAAGGATGAAACATATAGTACAAGTACAGTTACCGAGAGACCGGATCGGCCGTGACAATGATATTAATGATATGATAGGGTGTGTGGTACATACCGTACTATACTACACCGTGACATTACTGTGGTACAGTAACCCTACGTACGACTACGACTATGGCTACAGTGCGGTAGAGTCGGCTCAACCTCTCTACCGTACTTATTTATCTGTCCGTCACCAACTGCGCATGCGGTAGGCATGGTACCGTGTCACACGGTAAACTAGAAGCGCTTGCTTGATTGATTGCTTTGTGGCGTGTGTGTGTGGTCAGTGCGGTGCTGTTTATTCAAGTTCAAGTTTGGAGAGCGTAACCGCGATGCTCTACTGTGCTCGTAGGATGGGGGGGGTTTTTTTATTGGGGGGGGGGTGATGTGTGTATGGGAAAGAAAGAAAGAAAGAAAGGTACGGTTTTGTGGTTTTGTTGGTGGTTTTGGTTTTGCAAAGTATTGGCTTGTATTATATGTATGATGGAGGAGTTATTGTATGGTAAATAAGGTCTGCGCATTAAATGAGTTGCGCCCTAGGTTTTTGCTTTGGTTATTGGATGGGGAGAAGGGAGGGAGGGAGGGAAGGGGGGGGGCGGGGTGGGCTAGTATCATATCGTAGATCTGTAGTAGAGTGGGTGGGGGGATTGTGTATATATTTGGGACTTTGATTTTTCTTCACCATAATTTTTCAGGCCTTTCGTGGCTTTGTTCTTTCTTCCTTCCTTCGTTCCTCAAGGCCACCGACAGATATTATACTAGAACCAGCATCATAGGATCCTAAAGTCACCACTATAATCCAATCCGGCTTACAAGTGATTGACATTACGATACATTAGTAGTATGATAGAAGTGAGAAGGCTCATACATAATGTAACATGACTGGATTCGGAATCGATCATGCCCTAATATAGCCCCCACCTCTCCGTCCGTCCTGCCTCAATCTCTCCGGTCAGTCCAAGCCAAGACGACCGATGAACAGATTAATAGACAGGAGGATAAAGTAAAACAGGGCAGGGAAACAGACAACCGCAGCTTATATACCGACAGTAGAAAAAAAGTTGAATGTGAAAAGACAAACTCCTCAAAAGAAAAAAGGCAAAGTCATGATAATAACCAGCCTTGATTACTGGTATTAGAATGAAAAATTATAAATAAATAAAAAAAGATAAAAATTTCCCACGCCGAACTAAATCCACCGATCCCTCCTGCAAAGTAAGAGGGGGAAAAAATGAAGACCCAAAACCAGGTCTCCGTTGCTGATTCTGTTGCTGTTGTCCCTTATATTTTTCATTTGTACAGGCTTTTCTCGGAGCGAAGAAAATTTGGGGGAAAAAAAAAGGTATTTAAGGTCCGAAAAAAAGAAGAAAAAACGCTATGTAAGAAAGGAAGTAAGTGAAAATGAATCAAACAATGTAAGGAAATTAAAGAAAAAAGCCAAACCCCAGAAATGCCGATCGCCTTTTTATACCAATACCCAATGCTACAGATAGTCGAAAAGGAAACAAAAAGAAGAAAACCCCTGCCCCCGCCGAAATAAAGCCCACAATAAAAAATATGGTGATGATGATGGATGAGATTATGAGATTAAAGAAATATAGCCAGGTATAAGGGGACTTTTGGGATTGGTAAAGAAATAAGTTGGAAAGGAAAAAAAAGAGAACCGTGGATCCCATGTTCATAAGCCGTAAGAGATAATACCAACGAGAGAAAGAGGAAAATAGAAAAAAAAAATCAAGGGAAAATATACACATCCAAGGCCGTCCGGACGATAAAAAAACAGGTAATATAACACACAAGGGAGGGCTCAGCGAGGTCTGGTACCGATGGTGATGAGCGAGAGTCGCGCTATCTTATGGTGGTGGCGAGGTGAGATGGTTATCCTGTCTACTCCCCCCTCCCATTCCGGCTTCCAGACTACTCAGTTCATCAGCGTGGCTGAGATGACCCTGCGAGTCCCGTCTGTTCTTGGCCTCCTCCACAATCTCATCCAGGTCATCAGAAAAGCCATCCCACCAACTCCTGAACGCTTTCTTTGGTTCCGTAGGTACCAAAGGTACCAAAGGTGCAGAACCCGAACTTAATCGCCCTTTCTCATCCTGCCGTTGTAGCCGTTGTAACCACAACTCTGCTGCCTCCTTCCTCTCCTCCTCCCTTCGCTCGTACGCCTTCCTCGCCTCAAAGGTCATGCTCTTCCTATTTCTCCACCCCTCTCCATCTTTCCCACCAGCACCGTGACACCCTTCCCCCCTGACGAACCCGTACCGTGACCAGAACGACTTGCCGTTCGACTCAGGAATGTACCTCCATGGCTTCTCCCGTATAGTGAATAGCCAACAATCCACAGCACATTGGATAGGTATTGTGAAGGCCACCATGCAAGCCAGTGGGTAATTCGGATCCCGGACAAATTGATCTCGGTACTGTAATAGGTTGCTAACGAGGGATGGGATCCACATGAGTGCGTAGACTAGTGGGTATATAAACAGCAGGCGTAACTGCCTACTGATTGCTATCCGTCTCCTCCTCAATTCTGCTGATGCTCCGTCAGCTGCCCCTCCCCTCGCCCTTTTGCCATGTGAAATCTCACTAGATGAACCAGTTCCTCCCTCCGGATTTGTTATTGATACTGGCAAGGAGCCCCTCCTTGGTGGCGATGAGGCTCCATCATATGTCCACGGCCGGGGCTCTGACGAGCATGGTGGTGGGAAACTGAGTTTCTCGGCGATGGCTTGGGACAGCTTCGCAAATGGCTGATCTGATGCGTTTGATGCCTGTCGACTATCTGAGGCAGGCAATGTTGATATTAATCCGTGGTCGTCCAATTGCGGAAGACCTCCCTCATCCTTTGGTGGCTGTGTGCCTGGGATTGCCAAATCAATCGTGTCCATTTCTAGGGTGCTAGCTCCAACATGGCTCCGGAACGTTCGAAACTTCATGCGGACGTAAATATATATCGATGCATAGAGGATAAGGATGGTCACGAGGATGATGTATCGGGGAACCCATGCCAACGCCATGCGATACCATACAGGGCGTACGGGTAAGTAACAAAATGTGCCCTGGGCACTGTACGCCGGAGCAGAATTAATGTATGCGAGCGATGGCATTAGTATCGAAAATGCCAGCCAAGCAACGTATACCGAATGACGGTAACGAAATAGTCCTCCTTCACCAATAGCTGTAAGCCCTGGTCGAAAAATATAGAGTGCACTATGAACTGCTATAACCAAAACCGCAAAATCTACTGAAATGTCAGACCGAGATCTTAAAAAAAGGCTACCGATGAACCACACTGTCATCCTTGTATGACGCACCCGAAGCTTCTATTCCCATCGACATGAAAAACCCAGCAGCCTGACAAAACTTGGATTCGCTCGCAACCGCTCCTCTCGTAAACACTACCGCTGGGTATATCAACTGCCAACTCGCCTTGAAAAAATCTGAAAAGATCAACAACATAATAAGACTGTGAATCAATTGTCAGCATTCGTCCCCAAGATTTCCCAATATCGTAGTGACACAAGTTAAGGACAAAGTGGGTCCGGAGCGGAGCGCATACTGGTGTCTAAAACTCCGTTTCATACGCACAAACCACCATCCTACTACCATCCCCGTCGAAAGAGATATTGTAGCTGCGGCAAGTGCTATTATACGAAGAATGTATAATTGCTGTCCTGTCAGTAACGACAGATCGGTAGGATCGCCTATTTTTCGATTCGCTAATCGACTCAGGCCATATACTGGGTCATCAACCCAATAATCCCCACCAGAGCCCTTCATCCTCTTCCCTAAATCCATTCCTAACCAACTCGACACTATTGCAGGCAAAAAGCCCCCGGAAGTACTGAATAACAGGGTACAATGCCGTGAGTTGGCCCAATTCAATGGGGGAAATAGAGACCGGGGTTAAGAATGGCCTCCAAAGCTGCGACCGACAGGGAATCCGCTCTCCACAAGAAGTGAGAAGTGCACGGTGGCACGGGGTAAACAGATCAGTACTCCCTGAGGTTTATGTTGTGGGGTTCGGTTTTTTTTTTTTCCTTTTTTCCTTTGATCGGCTGGCTGAGTTGGGCGTTATTGATGCCTCGCTACTGCCATCACGTTCAACTTGAACGAAAGCCGAAGGGCTGCAGCAGCCCGAGAAGGACTAGGGTTACCTAGTCGAGGAGGCTCAAATCCAAGGAACGTGGTAGGATAGTAAGTAAAAAATAAAAATAAAGTTTATTAAAATGATTTCTTTAATTGAAACAAAGTGGAAAGATTTCCAGCTCCCAGGTGTGAAAGTACCGTTATCGTGAATAAAGAAAGAGGAGTGAAGGAGGGGAAGTGACGATAAGTAGGTGTGGTAGAAGTGGTAGAAGTGGTGGGTGGTGGTGGTGGTGGTGATGGTGGTAAGTAATAATGGTACGGTAGTAGCACTGGTAATAGTAGTCGAGGTAGTGTGTGGTGGTGGTGGGGGGGGGGAGCAGGTGAAAGAGTTGGCAGAAGGCCAGGCAACAACAGCGGCGAAGGGCAGCGGCGGCAGCAGTGCTCGACTAGTACCGGTAGTAGCCAGCAGCAGCAGCAGCAGGGCAGGGCGTAAGTAGGGAAAATAGGTAGCGAGGGATGGGGGAGGGAGGGGTACAAGGGGCAAAAAAAATGGTTAGAAGGGAAGAATGAGTGGTGAGCGAGTGAGGGAAGCAAAGGATTGACGGCAAGACTGAGACGGGAGCGCCAGTCAGGACCAGCACCAACCAAACGACCAAGGTAGGAAGAACGGTGATGGGCTGTCAAATGAGATTCAAATACAAGTCAAGTAAATCAAACCTCCATAAATAAATTGAACAAAGAGTGAATGGATGATGAGAGGAAGATCAAGAAAAACAGAAACAAAGCGCCGTGCACAGGTTAAGTTGCGGCCGGCTCAGGCCACCCGCCCCGACGATCGACTCCCTGTTATTTTGGTGCGAGCTCTGATACAATCCCCCAGGGCACGGAACGGCGTGAACAGTTAAACATTGGCACTTTCTTGGCCATCCATCCGCTACTTGTAACTTACCCCCCCCCCCTCTAACTTAAGTGTAGGATACCTCTCTACAGTGTAGGATGCCTCTCTACCTCTCTGCTTTTCCCAGAGCACCTCTCAGGTGCATCCCATCTATTCCCGGAGTGCAATGGGCAAAAAAAGGAAGGCAAGCAAATAAAAATAAAAATAAAAAATGGATGAAATGTTCAGCCAGCGGCTGCTGCAGGAGGGAGCAGCAACACCATCACCTCGTCGGAAGATGCTCACCGCGTTTTACAGGACATACTCTAACAATAATAAATGAGCGCCGTCGGCCCCCCTCCGGTTACTTGTTGCTGCTGTTCATTGCCCATATCTTCCCCCATCCATATCCTGTCATCACTTAAAGGCCTCTTCATCCCTGTCGGAGAAAAAAAAATTACTAGCGACTCGGGAAAGATCGTATTTGAGATCAGTAGCGTTTCCCTTCCCCACGGCTACCGTTCGCCGAGCCCGGACCATATGCTCAGATTTCAGGGAGCCCGTGTGAGACCTGCCCCCCCCCTCTCCGAAACGCTAAACGAGACCCATCTGACTGGATCCCTCTGCCACGCCAGACCCCTCCTACTCGAGTATCTGTCTGCCAGCGGATGGTTTGATTGACTGAATGCCTTGATTGATTCATGATCCATTGATTAAGGCGGCCTGACAAACAAACAATCACCGTTCCAACATTCCAACCGAAAGGCAAGTTTACTCGAGGATTTGTTTTACGATTCTCTCAACCAACCACCACCCATCACGGACCACTATTCATGGTAATTCATTATCATCGTGGCCACCTGCCGGCCGGAATATTATTTTCGTGATTCTCTTGTTTCCTGCCATTATCATTACTCCCATAGCCTATCGTGAGCAAACTGGGGGGAGCAAGGCTCTGTCCAAATTCCTGCGCTGCTTGATCGAAGGAACCACAATTATGTGCCCATAGACTAGACAAGTGAGGCCACCCCGGGTGCGCCCCGGGGAGCGAAAAGCGCGGTGTGAGCACAGTTGTGCTGGCCTTTTCGCTTCCTTCTTCCCCGGCCCTCAGTCAGAAATATCAGCCAACAGTTCGCGTGGGGATAGGGTGGGGGTGCGCGGTCGACCGTCCCAGTTTTCCACAATCCAACCCTGGTCGAGGATCGCGCAGGAAAAAAGAAAGGAAAAAAGAAAGAAAACTCTGAGAGCAAAGGGTCCAAAAAAGGAAACACACTACACGCAAAAGGTCCAACGAACAGGCTCATAAGACCAGAAAAATAAAAGGTTTAAGTCTGAGCGGTCAAGTGGCTGTCTCGAGATCCCCGTGATGAGCTGTTCCTCTCCGCCGATCGTTACCCCCATCGCTCCCGAGGACCCAATCTGTTGGAAAGTTAAAGCAACGTTGCTGGGGATCCTTGCCGCTGACCGTGTTGGGTTCGACCAAGCGGGCCTCGCAGATGCTTACCCTAAAAAGGTTGCGTCCTGTCATTTTTTTTCAGTTTCTCATATTTTTGTGATTTGTGGATAGCACAAGTGATGATCTTTTTCCTCCCTTCCCAGTTATTAAGTACCATATGGAGCGAAGGCTGTTTGGATTGGTAGCGACTTCTTTTCGTCTGGCCCCCCTTCGCTTGCGTTCACCTCGATAGGCGACCACAAGCCACTACAGTCCGGTATTCTCTTCAACACTCCAAGCCTGCAAGCGGGTGGGCGAGTGGAGTGCAAACCATAGCCGCGGTAGTCTAATCGGTTGGGTGACGCAATTGGAGTGGTTGAATTAAACTTTTTTAATTATTGAAGTGCCCTCGGCCCTGCAGCCGTAAATTTTTCGTATAATATCGTTACCCTAGGCAAAACGGGGACAGAAATGTTAACAGAGAAAACAAATTGTGTTGCACAATATTATGATACTTGTGTTGAGGCGGGAAAAGGGAGAAAAAAAGCACGGGACAGATGGTAAGGGGATGATCTCGTGACATGATACCTGGTGCGGGAAGGGAAATACAAGTGGAGAGGGTACCGTAATGATAGCAACATATTTTTCCCGTTGTTGGAAGCGTGAGTATTTGTGGTGCGTATGAGTACTTGTATCGCCCAAGGATGTGGGCGGTGGGAAAGACCTGCATCCCTTCGTCGTTGATTGCCGTTCAATCTCTTTTCACCTCGCCTGTCTATCTCAGGGTCGTAACAACCAGTTGGACAAATGTGTCTTTTTTTTTGTTTTTTGTTTTTTTACAAGTATTTTTTATTTTATTTTTCCTTCCCCCCCCTTTCACTCAAGAGCTGCCAACGCCCCAGAGTGAACCGTGCGTCGTCGGGGTAACCTGGCAACAAGTCCGACCGGTAACCGAGTGAATGATTAAAAAATTGGTTAGGGCTTTTCTTTTCTTTTCAGCCTCCTACGCAATGCTCTAATTATCACTGTGCAACTGAACCCCTCATTCTATATTTCTTCATCAACTCACCGAAATCTATTTTGTCTATGCACCAATAAACATCTCAACCTAACCAGCCTCAGTGAGCTTACCATATTCGCCGAATCGTGGCTTTTAAGCCATAAACCTAATACTCAGTTCATCCAGTAGAGTGTACCCGAGAACTCACCTTCAGTTTGAACCTAGCATTCAACACAATTTTCCCCACCTCCTAGCCCCCTTCTTTCAACCCCAGCCTGCCCACCAGCTGCGAAAAACACGTCTTCACTAGTCCCACGTACCACTCTGGGCACTCCATCCGGGGCACCTCACTAACCATACGTCAAGATAGCGACGACACCGAACTCAAAACACCAAAAGACGCAGCTCCTGATCTCCTACATACAGCCATGGCAGAGCCAGTCCATTCAGCGGAAGGAGGAACAGCCGAAACCCCAAATACCCCGTCTGCATCCGTGGACGTCCGTAAAGCTCGCAAAGCTTTTATCCCTCTCGAGTATGTTCCACCCATCCATCCATCCATCCCTCCATCCATCTAAAATATTTCAACGAGAACATGAAACTATATTCTTTATACGCTATCGTTGCCGGCATCATCCTATTTGTCTCTCCAGGTCTATTTGTGCTGACCGAGCTGACGTATCCACCTATGCAGATGCAATCCCGAATTGATGACTTCCTTGGTGCACAAACTAGGGCTGTCCAAGAACCTGGCTTTCCATGATGTCTTCTCCATTTCCGATCCCGAACTTCTAGCGTTCATCCCGAGGCCCGCCCTCGCCCTTCTGCTCGTTTTCCCAGTTTCTGAGAGCTACCAGCAGCACCGTATCGCAGAGGATGCAGGTAAAGAAGAATATTCTAAGCAGGGTGATGGGGAAGATCCGGTGTGGTTCAAACAGACTATCAAGAACGCCTGTGGGATGATTGGTGTCTTGCATGCGGTTTGCAATGGGGCGGCCAGGGACATGATTGGTACGTATTTGCGGTACACCGCCATCTCATCACCCCTCGATACAAAAAAAAGTGGAGAAAAAGAAAATATCGAAACAAATCAAGTGAGAAGAGGGCGGGTAAAAAAGTAGGGCAAAAATGAGGAAGAGATATAGAGTATCAGAAATGTCAATCCGTTTCTAACACGTTTGTGATTGCTCGAAAAAAACGAATTATAGGCGATGGTTCTTCTCTCAAAGAGCTGCTTTCAAAAGCTCTGCCCCTCCCCCCTCTCGAGCGCGCCCAGGCCCTTGAAGACTCCCAAGAACTGGCATCAGCGCACAAGTCTGCGGCGACCCTGGGATCTTCTGCAGTTCCAGATGCTGAGGCCGACGTGGACCTGCACTACGTGTGCTTTGTCAAAGCGAAGGATAATCACCTTTACGAGCTCGACGGTCAGAGGAAGGGACCTCTGGATCGCGGGGATCTCGGGGATTGCGATGTCTTGAGTGAGCAGGCGGTGAAGGTCGTCCAGAGATTCATTGATAGGGAGAAGGAGAGTGGGAGGCTCGAATTCAGCCTCGTCACCTTGGCCCCGGGCATGGATTGAGGGACACAACTTCAATACTACACAATTATGGCGCCACGGAAACATGTCCGGTACGGTGATTCATTGCGTTGGATGCTAAGCTTACACATTGAGATCAAAAATAATGACAATCGTTCATTCAAATAACGATAAACCAGATATCCCGGCTATCAACCGCCCGGCATCCAGAGTCCATACCGTGTGAGAAGGTCATTGACCATTTCTTAGGGCAAAACACGGGCTCAAGCAAGACCGCTCATGAAATGACCCCCATGATGTGATAATATAGGCGCTGAAAGAGGGAGGGAAGGCCTTCCATGCTCCATATCATTCATTTACAACCCATCCATCCACTCACTCATCCGTCGTAACTTCCCGGCAATACTTCCCAATCGACAACACGTTGTCTATCCAACCCTTCCCTGACTCAAAACAAGAATCACGACATCCCGTCACCAACTAACCCGGAATACCCATCCCAGCTCACCCTCCGTCCGACCCGCGACCCACCCACGGCCCACTTTTCTAGAGCACCGTATATGCCAATACCAAGATTGTGCCCCAACCGCCGCCACAAGTCTTGGGGAATACCTAAGCACTACTGCCAAGTACCGGTACTACTAAACTCGTATCATACTATGCTAGTGTCCCGACACCTCAATACCAAGGTTAGTATTGCATCCAATGCACCACGCGTAGGCAGAAGGGTGAAGAAATTACCGGTATGTTGATAGTGGGTCATATTAAAATTTCCCATTTTTTATTTTTTTTATTTTTTATTTTCTACAGAAAGGGGGGCGCATGGAGTGTCACTCGAGATTTAGGTTTATATCGATAGCATTGTATTGAGGTTTACTGTGGGGCAGTGCAGCTTTGCATTGCATTATGTGTTATGTTTTTCGCGGATGGGTGTGGGTTGATTATTGGAGGAAACGTGGACTGCGCGTATGGCGTTTGTTTATCGGCGTATCTTACTGTAGGGCACGACAATAATAATAATAATATTATTATTATTATTATTATTATTATTATTATTGTTTTGATAGACTTACAATACGGTGGATTGTATTATTATGCTCTGGTAGGTTATTTTAGAGAGTATTTATAGTCCAAGCCGCGAATTGTAGAGTACTCGTACTGCACCGTGCATCGTCATCACAATGCCATTCCAATAGGAACTAACCCATTGTTTTACCCAAAATTGTTGAGAAAAGAAAAGAAAAAAGAAAAAAAGATACGGACGGGGCTATGCTCCGACACGGTAGAGTAGAGTAGAGTAGAGTAGGGCACGATAAACAGCTGTGAAGTTGATTGTTGTTGTGCACTTTTGCATACAGTACTGCGGTAGCTACTGTATGGTCTTAGAGATAATGTTGTGCTATGTAAAACATACGGTACTCCAGTAGGGTAATTCCGCACACCCCTCCTTATCCTTGATTGAATACGTATTGTATCCGGGACATATCGTAGTAAAGTACTGTAGCTAACGGTAGTGGTAAGGGTTGGTAGTGTCAAACAGCGCTTACTGCGGGAGGGAGGGGAGGGGAAATATAATAGATTACTATGATACCGTTGAAGGCAGAGTGTGAAGATGTAGCCTTGCAGGGTTCAGTAACTTTACAGCACTTGGATGTTATGGTAGTTATTGCTTGAAACAAAAAGTTTAAGGGAACTTACTGTGGTTTGTGGGGGGGGTTGCTTGCTTGCAGCGGGCGGTGTTGTCGCACCACCCCACTCCTTGTTACCCGTATCGTAGCCGAGGAGGGAGGCGTACAAGCCACTCGGAGTGCTAGACCTAAACAGGAAGGAAACCTTTTCAACCGGTTATGACGAACAGAAGTGGGTGATTTCATCAACCCAATCATCGTCTCTCCGAATGGCTTTGTTGTGTGGTTTTCGTTTCTATTATAAGTTACTGTATTCCCGTAACTTACCGCCCTAGACCAGATGGATAGATAGATATGGTATGATATCTCAATTGACCCGTGTAAAGAAAGAAACTTTTGAATATGCTCCTCTCCGAATTAGAGGTAGGCATTCAGCCCCGGGGTTGAAGGGGAAGGAAAAACTTGTTTTTTTTTCTTTCCCAGAGTGTAAAGTTTCGAGTTGATGTGTCAGTTTTTTTTTTTTTTTGTGTAGGGCACTATCGTAGGGGCAAAAAAGGCGTTCGGTAAAGTCTTTCAACCTGGGGGCTGAATGAATGAATGAATGAATAAATGAATCTGTCCTCTTCAGAATTTCACTTGTCGTCGTTGTCGTCGTTGGGTCCGAGGTGTGCGATGTCTTTTACTTGCACTTGTGTATGATATTATTATCAGCGCCAAGAATCGAGATAAACTGTTCTGAACGGGGGGCGTGCTAGTCTATCGTGAGAGCATGATCCGGCGTTCAGGATCAACACGCATGTTTGCCAAAATTTCGTTTTGATTACATAAAACTGATACGAAGGGTAGGGCTTGGCAAAAAAGGAAAAAGAAAAACCAAATTCGAGACTTATCATACCTTTGTATGATACTCGTATTGGTAATTTCGATTTGATTTGATTTGATTTTGATTTTTTTTGCCATCTCTGCGAATATAGCTATTGTTGAAAGATCGGGAAGGAAGAAAGAAAAAAAAAAGCAGGGAAAAAAACAAAAACTAAAGTTAAGGAGAAGGATCTTCCGAGGACTTCTGTGAAGCCATATCTTACCAAGAATGCGCTTGTGTCATAGTTGTGGGTCCGCCGAGGTACCAAGGAACGGGTCCTAATTCTTGGCTCGGGAGAGACGAGTAAATCTTCCCCTTGTTCCTATTCGAGTAGAACCGGATCTCCTGGAGAATGCTAGAGGAACTGTGCTCAGAGAGGAAAAGGGTGAGGTTACGAAAAGGGATGATGGAGGATGGAGGAGAGACAATTGTCAATGTTGGATATCGTGCTAGTTAGTATGATACTATCCGCTACTAGCACGGTACAAGTATTATAAGGAATAAGAACTCTCAGAATTCACTATCAGATTACCAACGGAAAAACTACGTCAGCCTACGATAAGTTTCATTCGACAGGATAACAGAATTTCAAATATCATACTATACCAATTAATGAGATCCAACGTGTCCGGAGGGTTTGGTCTATGTCATGTCCGGAAAGGGTTAATCCTTCCCGGAGATTAGAGGCCTGCATGAGATGGCGGATCGCAAGAGTTCTTAGGGTAGTGATGAACGGAAGACAAACCCGAGCAGTGCGCTATCATATGAATGTGCCTGCAGAATATGCTCGTGGAGATAACATGGTATGATACCAAGCACTCGAAATCAACCAAAGGCTGATACATGATAATTTCGAAAATTCCCAGCCACAACCGCATCTTAGGAAGCCAGGGCTTGATGGAAGTGCCCAGAAGATACTCTCCAATCCTCCTGTACGTTTTCGGGTTTTGAATAAAGCAAATAACCCATGGAAATAGTAAATTTCCAATTACTCAAGCAGATCGTTTCAAAGTTATTTTAGCCAAGCCCCACCATTTTTTCTGTATACGTAGAATGAACTACTAGCACTCATGAATGTTTGTCAATTTCAAGTGCCCGGCAGCACACTAGCCATAAACATTGATAAAAATGTATCTTATAGCGATGGACAGGTAGGGGGTCTCCCTTGTGCCTTGAAATAACGATATTCAAATTTATCTTCCCATTGTCTCTGATCCCCGAGTACTGTACTGGGACTTGTACCGGATGTCATTCCTGAAATTTGCCCATCCAGGATACTGGTAAGTGGGGGAGCGACTTCCTTTGGCGTCCGCGATAGGCAAGAAGTTCCCGAAAACAGGGATTCGCAAAATATGGCGAAAAAAAATCGAGAAAAAATCTGTGCGTATCTGAGTATCGGTACCGGTACGAGTACTCGGGATACTAATATGAGAGAAGTACTGGTATTGGGACAAGCAGTGGCGGGTTGATATCGATGCCAAGAGGAAAAATAATGTTGCCTGCTTATGCCACCGTGCGATCTGATCCTCTGTTATTTATCGCTCAGATTTCTTGATCCCCATGCTGGGCATGCTGCAGTTTAGTTAAATTGAGTTCAGGGTTCCTTGCAGAGAGAGGCCTCTGCTAGCCTAGCATACTGCCAAGCACGCGCTAATCGTGGGATCAACAAAAAAAAAAAAAATGAGAATATCCGTTGCTTTTTTTGGTTTTGGTTTTGTGAGTTTGGCTTGGCGGGGCTATTGGTTTGGGACCCAGCTATGGCCCCCAGCAGTAGATTTGGCATCATACTGTAGGGCCGAGAATTGGGGGGGCGGGGGCCAGTGAGCGACTGTGATAGGAAGTGCTCGACAGGTGAGGTATATTCCTGCTGGGATTAACAAACGGCTTTTGAGAATCAAGTATTAGCGGAACGAGACGATTTGTCAAAGGTCTGAGAGCTTAGAGTGGTTTGCAGTGTCCTAATTACCCAAGAATCCGTTTCGTTTCTTAAATTCCTATCATAAGGCTTCTTTAGAGGTGGTGGATTTCGTTGTTGGTTTTTGGTTGCGTCGGCTTCTGGGGTCTGGGTTTTTGACCTCCCCGGGAGTAGGGGAATGTTTAAAGAGGTGTTTCTTTTTTGGCGGTATTCCCGGAATGGGTTTTGTGATGCGGATTCTGGCACTGCTCGACTGGTTGGGGGGTGTTATAATATTATCTTGTAGTATTGTAGTCTGCGGTGTCGTACTGAAAGATCACAGGCGGCAACTGACATCGCAGGCTCATCGCCGCCGTCACCGGAAAATGAACGCGGTATGCCCCCAAATCTGCTGGTTTCACGATCACGCCTCTGCACTATGTTAGCAGTCTACGGGGGGCAGTATCTATTCACATATTTGCTCCCTCAACTTATCTATTTATAGCTTCGACGAGGCAGGGAGATATGTTGGAGTGTAAGAGTGACTCGAGTGACAGATCGTGATATGACTTGAAAAACTTATTAGGAATTGTGTTATGCGAAACAAACGAGATCGGAGTTTTATTGAATGAATGCCCTCTTGGTTCAGAAGGGGAAGAGGGAGTTCGTAGGGAAAGAAGAAAAGAAGAAGGGAGGCGAAGCGAGGCACTATATAGAGAAGCAAACATAGGGAAATCATCGGATTGCAGGAATGCATACGTGTACGTCACGTATGTATTCTTACAACAGGGGAAAGCAACATAGTGCGGTATGAGTATCCAACAAATACAGAGATCAATAAAACGGTCAATGAGAGTAATGCTGGATCTATATCATAACACAACTGCCATCTCGACTACAAACATAAGGCACCGGCTTAATAACTCAACATAAACTGGTAAACTCCAGAACTCTTAAGCGAGACGCCCCGAGGTACAGGTCCAAACAAACAGTAGCAATTAAAGCCTTTCTCCTCCCTCGCTTCCAAAAACCTCCTCAACATACCCCTCGAATGCTCATGCTCATGGTTCTTAAGATTAGACTCCATAATCTATGCTGCCCGCAATTTCATTAGCTCTCCTTTTCCTTTTCCTCTAACGTAAGCCCTAAAGGAACTCACAATCCGGCAACTGACTACAATGCTTCCGGCTCCCCCACTCCCGACTCGAGTCCGGAATCCTACTCTCTCGCTCTTACCTGCACTTCTAGCAGGGTTTTAATCGTTCCGGGACTTCCTCACGAGCGCTTCCCATGACCTATGGGAGAGGTATCCCTAGGGATGGTGTGTTTTCGCTTGTTTGGGCGGCACCTTGTGCTTAGTTTATCCTTATTCATTACTTCGAGAAGGTTAAAAGGAAGGAGTGGGACAAGGAAGAGACGGATGGGTAGTGTCACCTAACAATGCCACCCTTCCATTAGCCCAAGTCTTTGGAGCCCGTCTGTCCAGTCGTATGTGAAATTCCAAGCTGCTCGTGTCCGCCTTCGGCAGTAGTCTCACAAAATCTGGGGAGAAGTTGCTGTACAGCTTTTCTAGGTCCTCTTTTTTGCTCCGGTCTCTTTCATAAATTATCACTCGTCGGCCTTCTAGTTTGTGGGTGGGGTAGCTGAGCACTTAAGCTGAGGGGCTGCAGAATTGAGCAGCTTCTGCACGGATATGTGATAATCCTCCTGCTATCTCGACTATAGATGGTCAGTCTCCCGAAGGAATTTACTAAGAACCCAAGTTCCTGCCCGCAGTAATTTTCGATACAGGTGCCATGAACTTGAAGGTGCTATTACCCTGGATACGGGGGGTGTAGGCGCCTAGGGGACTGCGGTTCTTAAGTGCAGCCATCTTATATATTAGCGCCGCACTGAACTCGGGAAGAAGGGAGAAGGGTGGGGGAGAATATATACATGAACTGCGACAGTTCCAATAATCTCACTCCAGGAATAATTCTTCCCGTTCTCAAGGGTTACACGCTAGTTTTTGAGTCTACAGTTGCGACACGGGGTCTACAGTGGGTGTTTATGGGAAGGTTAAGGGCTTTGAGGGAGCGAGCGATGATTTTGGGGGCGTTGTGGAGGTCGACGTGGACTAGCTACTATGGCTATCACCTCCGTTAACGCCTTATAGGGAAAAGAGCAGAAGTTTATGTGACCAGCACGCTTCTCAGCTCCCTTCCGGAACTATATATCTGATTAACTTTCCTTCCATATTAAATTCCCCGAACTACCTCCCCGGAGCATTAGCTTCCCCGTACCAGATAATAGAGAAAGAAAATGAAAGGAAAGGGGGGACGCAGACACTAGCACAAAGCACCCTGCATGCTCTTTAGGTACAAGCCTTAATCTCCTCACTAGACCATTCGCATTCGGTGGAATGCCTACCCCTGCACCAACTTCCTAGCCGAAGGCTGCTTCAAAAACCATTCATATTGATCATTATTAGCAAGCCTCTAAAGCTAAAGCAGAGGAAGAGGGAAAAAATACTTGAACAACATGCAGCCCCTTCCTCTACCATATCTTAGCCGCTAGCCTGCCAACACTTCTGCCGTCAAGGAGAGTCTGCAGTGGATTTGCTTCAGGTATTAACGGTACCGAGTAGTGTTGACCAAAGTCTCCATGGACTATCAGGAAACTATCCGTCCGGGGCGAAGGAAGTATTGGAGCTTATATTAGCATCCCCCACAAGCTCTCCATACAAAGACCCTCATAGGATACGGTGAAATCTAGCCCTCATAATCACGAGAACCCCTTGCCCGAATTTCACGATCTCTTAACAAATGCGTTCAAGTGCTTTGCCCCCATCTTTAAAAGCTATCCTCATGATTGTGGCCTGGTCGATGGAGTTTATGGCCCCAAGGAGTTAATTAATCATTTCCTCCAGTGGTGACACTATCGCCCCATGGACGACCCACGAGGCTTCTCCCTCCCTCCCTCTCCACGATAGTGAGTGAAATGCTGTAAGGAACACATAGTGCTGCCCAAGTCTCTCCTTATTACACATACAGTATTGTATCGAGGGTACACAAGCCCCCTATAAACGCCTCTAAAGGCGTTGCGAAATCCTTCCTTCTTGACACCCACGCACTGCTCCCAGAATGACGCTTTCCTACCGACTAACCAACAGACCGTCCCTCTATCTAGTATCAGAATCCACTGATTGTCCTGCTCTACCGTGTTTCCCCTCCGCTAGTTTTTACCGCCGCACGGCGTATTATATCTCGAGTCCAAGTTCGGAACGTAGGAAGTGAATAGCCTAATGGTATACTCGAGTACAGTACATATCATACTGTGCTCCGGGCGCGGGTTCATGACGTGCTCACAGGTCATTAAACACCGGAAAAGCATTTCTCTTGATCCCATACAATTATCTATAGAGAAGGGTTATGTTTTCCGGGTTTTAATGACCCCCCGAGTATATACCGGAGAGTATTCCCACACTAGTGGGCACTACTGTAGATCAGGATAGCTAGGATAAGATTTGGACTATGTTGAATCATGGTACTGTGCATTACCGACCGTATCGCCATCGAGCAGCGGGCTTATATAATCTAGTCTATGATTATGCATACGAGCACAATGCTATGATGTTCTACAGATGGGGGGTGAAATGCTCTACCGGTATTCTATTATACCGATAGTGTGGGCTCGCCGCTGCATGGGGTTGCCGGCACCTATTTCTCTGATGTGCTTTTATGTAAGCGCCGTTGTGTGGGGTATGCTACCGGTATGGCACTCACTCACTCACGGACGGAGTCGGAGCCCCCAATCCACCGACTCCTGTCGATGTGCCCGCGGGTAGGCCGGCCGCATACACGCTGTATATACCAGTGGCACGACACTAGGCTGAAGCTAGGGGTGCGGGTTTCGGTTGTATGTAGTAGAACTGTAGGAGTTGTGGGTTGGCCATATGAAGTTTTATATTATGCTTATATTTTGCTATGTAGCTACGGTAAATGATTTCCAAGATATTCACTGTTGTCCTCCGCTTGTTTCTCTGCTACGAACTTGGAGGGGCCCGGGGGATAAACAGCTTCCCGGACCCCCGTCACATCTCGCAAGGAAAAGGACAAGGAATTTACAAATCAAACAATTCCGTCAATATCTCTATGGTATCCTCCGGCTTCGTGACCGAATGGCCGATAGTTCTTGGATCTTCATAGATCTCATAGTCATTCCCGCCTTCGCCAACGCATCAGCTCCTATCCGCCACCGCTACCACCGCCACTGCGGAACCAGGGAGGGGCAAACCTTTGTAAGTCTTATCTCCAAAAAAGTGAATCTGCGAAAAAACGCCCTCCTTCTCAACGTGCTGGAGGCAATAGGTCTTATCCCACCCGGTGGGAAATACGTCGAAAGAGATTTGTCCACCAATGCTGTATGTTAGCCCGTAGTCTGCAAAGTTCTTCCTGAGCGCTTCGACAAAGTCTCGGCGGACATTGTGTGTTTTGTCGTAGGCTTCGAAGTCGTGGCGTTCTTGGATTCTGTTTTCCCATCCACTAGGTTAGCGCTGCAGGAAGTGGGGGGGAGGAGGAGATATACGAAGCATTACGCCCAATGGGGGAAACATTGATCATCCCGTTGCGGAATTCAATGAATGTTCCGCTACAGTAAAACTTGTTAGCCGTTCAATCTAGTTTATTGCTTGAAGAAGGGCGAAACTAACCGCTTAAGCGGAATATCCAAATCCGCAATATAATGTAAGATAAAGTTCGCCATCTTTTTATACTTCTCCTCACCCAGCCAGGAGATGAAGCTACTACTAGGCAGGGCTTCTCCAAGTCTATACGCGGTGAGGCCGTTCTCCGCGAAACAGTAGTCGAATATGTCAATCACTACAGCATTCATTAATAAACTACCGATTCATGGCGGTAGGGAGGGCGGAGTAGGCAAATACCATTCAATCCATTAATCCCTAACTGCTCCTGCTGCTTCACAAGATCGCTTCCGCCAACAAACCCGATGGCCACCTTTGTCCTGAGCTTTTGCAGGAGGGCTAGCATTTCCGGACTCACGCTCTGCACATCCCATAATCATTATTAGCTATCCCCATCTTAATTTTTGAAATTAAGTTTTTTGCGTTTTGTTTCGTTTCGAAACAAAAGTGCGGGGAAAAGAAAAAGGTCATAGCTCAACTCACCCTTCTAGCTGGAGTAAGCGTTCCATCAACGTCAAAAAGGCAGATGGTATTCGCGATAGGACGTTGGGTCAAAGGTGGGAATTGGGAAGCAGCTGCGGACATTTCAGAGTTTGCAATTGAGTTTTTTTGTGGTGCGTTCTTGATGGGAGAGGTACGTAAGGAGGAGAGATGAAGGCCTTTTATGAGTTTTACTGCTTGGTTGGTTGGTTGGGCCTGTTGGGGTAGCTGAGAAGGAGAAGAGCGAGTGGGGTGTGGAAAGAAGCATCAGGGGCTCTCAGGGTTCGATACTTGGCGCGGGGGTTACGGAGTTTTCAAAAACCAATACCAGTAGGTGGTAGTAACTTGACTGCTTTTATAGCAGCATCATAATATTATTCTGATACCGTATTCTTACAAGTTGCTCTTCCTAAAGCTTATGATATCGTAAATTATACAAAGAATAAAAGAACGCCATTATACAAAGCATAGCCCCACACATGAGAGCCCTGCAGAGATGCCACTACTCCTTCATCACTGTACCTCTAGTCTATGAGTATGGTACAGTTTGCTATGTCTCATCACTCCTTATCTCCCTCCATTCACATCAAATAATACCTGAGGCTTACGACGGGCCAAGTCAAGTATTGTCTGTGCAAAGAGTGAGTTCGCCCAAGCAAACCAGCTTCCTATATTACCACGTTAGTTCTGCTGCAATTAGGTTGTAGAATGGAAACCACATACTTGTATAATCCTTCACCCTCCGGACATTAACGCTCTCGTGAACAAGCCCAAGCGGCGACGCCTTCAACACCATCGCAAGAAGAGCCAAAATTTCATCATCATCGTCGGTCGTCAATATTTCAATCAATAAGCTGATCGGCCAAGCATGTGTGATGCCAATATGCGGACCTCCAATACCCTTAAACTCAGTCCCAGTCAAGAAATAAGGATTGCCTTCTCGGGAGAGAACCATCTTTCGGGTGTTCTGGTACGTTTGGTTCTTGACGTCGACAAAGCCAAGCACCGGCAGTGCGAGTAGGGACGGAAGATTTGCGTCATCCATGATAATGTGCGAACCATACCCGTCGACTTCATATGCAAAGACTTTTCCGAAAACCGGGTGCGTAATGACACCATGCTTCCAAACACCGGCTTCAATCTCTTCACCCTTCTTTCGAACGAAATTTGCTAGCTCTATTTGCTTGACCTTCTTCAGGATCTCCGCGGTTCGCTTGAGCTCCACAGCCAACATAGCGTTTCCAGGAATGAAGAATTGCATAATTGCAGCATCGTCGCTGGGCCTGAAAGCAGATCTGACCAAGCTAGTGTTATGGTTAATAGGATTGCCAATACCACCCAGGTTCAAGGTCTCTGTTCCAAGACTGGTCCTCCTTTGGAAAGTATAGACCTGATCTTGTACCGAACCAGTGTTACTGAAAGAAGGGACTTGCTGCTCCTCAATCAATGCCATGACATTATCCACTGCTGACAGCCATTTCTCCCCAACGAAAGAGAGATCACCAGTATGATTGTAGTATTGATTTCCAAGAGAAAGGAAAGAAGCCAGTGAGTCAATCTCGTATTTGCATTCAAACACCACAGTGTTATCGTAAACCGGATGAACAGTATCGTCCTGGCCATTGGAGGTTCTAGCATGCCCGTCAGCAGTCTATCCAACCACGCTCGTCACCGGGGGCCCACTCACGGTGCAAGTCCACTAGCCTTTGGAGGTTGAAAGGCATTACAATAAGGAGACCGCAGCACGAAATCCACCTATCATACCGGGGCAAAAGTTAGCCCCCCAAGCTTTTCAAGTAAACGATTCCCCCAAGAGGCACAAAATACCTGGGTATTAATAGCCCCTAAAATCAAATTCCTCAAAGCCTCATCATCCTTGGCGAGCAACTGATACTGCGCCAACTGATTTGTACTATCCCTCAACCACTGAGCATTGATATCCCCCGTGACAATAAAACTCTGCTTATCAGCAACTTTGTCGGCGTTCAAATGCCACCTAACCGTCGTATCTAGCGTATTCGGGAAGCAATTCTCGAAAAGCCTAGCTAGGTCCTTATCATTGATTCTCGCGTTCATCTCCTCGATCAATGATTCTACGGCTGGGGAGCTGTAGAGTCTGCATTCCTTCACGGGCCGCTGGAATGGCAACCGGTATTTCCCCGTGCTATACGGCGGGTGAAGGCGTGTTGCGTAGTCTCGGTAATCTGGACATGCCTGGCGGCGGTATGGGGATTGCTGCTGTTGGGAGCGGTAGAGCGCGTCTTGTCGGCTGGCTTCCGATTCTCCTGTTAGGAGGAGGAAGGATAGCAGTAATGTGGCGGCGCCGATCATGACAGTGGGTTTCCGGCCGGAAAAGAGGAATTTTGAGGTTTATGGCGGTGGGGGCTTGCTTTTCTTATCGTCTGTGAGGGACCTACGGGTGCGAGGTGGGGACCGAGGTTTGTAGGTTGAGGAAGAGGAAACGGCGTATGCTGGTGAGGGTGGTGGTGGTTGAGCTTCGCTGGGGCTGTTTTCTACTGGAGCGGAACTGCCAGCAGATGCTGTAGGGGTGGTAGGATTATTGTCAGGGATAGGGAGCAAGCTTGACGTGAGGGGCGCGTTGATGAACCATTCATTAATTCAAAACCATTTAAAAACAGTATATAGGAGGACAGCACGGGACTTGGATACCGTGACCTAACTTAAGCTTAAGCTGGAGCGTTAGTAAAGAGGTTAAAAGAGGAACATACTCGGGTAGGAAGGAAAGTGATGGTAGGGACAGGGACTAGAAAATGTATGTTGACACATACATTTTATAACCCCTGTCCATCTCATCATTTAACCCCTGGCCCGAGTAGGCACAAAGGAACAAGTACCGTAGGAACGAGTGTGACAAACTATTGTCCCTACGGGAGAAGGGCGGGTTGATTGGCAGCCCCCAACCCGTGCAACCTTACAACTGAAAAATCATCATCGCAGATAATCATCCTGTCATGTCTCGTACCGGCACTCGAGCACAGTCTCGACAAATCCCCTCCGGATGAGTACCGATATTGTAAGCACACAAGCACCCGGGGCATGAATAAGGAGAAGTTCGGTCATTTGATTCCATCTTGAACGCCCAAACAGGGACCTCTCTCCTATAAATGTGGTATTACAGTAATAGCTAAGTTACCCAATACCTTATGCTCTCCCCGCATTCCCGCTGGATACAATACCCGTAGTCTAATTAACCCTCCATCATTATATTGCCTACTATATGGAACTTTACCTCTCTATAGGGATCAGCATCCCTTATTCGGACTTCTTTGCGGTTCTTTTCGTCCTACCGCCCTGACACGGGCGTTGGCTCAAACTAGTCCTCATAAGCACATCACACTTTCTAAACTTTGGCATGGGTAAGCTCCAGTAGCAAGGCTCGCGGAGAAGGAAAAAACCGGATAAACTACACTACTGAAGTGCAATACATGTGATCATAGGCTCTCGACCTTTACTCTATCTACGGTGGTCAGATGCTCCATCGGGGATTTTGAAGGGGGTTTGTTTTCCTTGGCTAACTGGCAGAGAATCCCGGGTGTAAGAAGCCTATAAAGTTATTTTTACCGCTATACAAAGCTCCACCAAGACAACCCAATCTGTAAGAAATCAACTATCAGTCGCATGGTACTGTACTGCCAAATCTTGTTCATTCCTTCCTCCCTCCCTTCCTCCCTCACATCGTCGGATCTAGCATTCCAACAACGGAGACCTTTCCAAGAAAGTGCCATGACCAGTCTTGCTATCCATAACTATAATAGTTGTGGTGAGGGAATGATGTGCTCTGGCGGACCCGTACCATATGTTATATACGAGCCTTCGGAGATCAATAAGAATCGGAAACCATTTTTGCTGGTCACATACAATTCTCTACGGAGACAAGGGTTACTTTTTCCAGTTTCAGTAACCCCCCCGAGCACACATTACACCCACCTTCGGTGGCTTGGGCGTAGTGCAAGAGAAGGGCCTGTGATCGGCCATCGAGTTTCCCTCTCTTTTATTCATACATCACGCATATATACTATATCTATATAGCATTAGGAAGTGGGATTGGGCTTGCTCGGATTTAGCTTTTTATCGGGTATTGCATAATCAGGGCCTTTCAGCTGCGTGGTGTTTCGTGACCTATGCCTGTATGATAGTGGAACGTCGGGCTATGGTCCACCCATGCACCAATGTTCCTACGTACAGTTGTGCCACTGCCTGCGTGGGTATTTAGTAGTCATTACTTTACCTTCATTCATCGCTTTCTACTCTCTCTAGACAATCAATCGATGCTATCTTCTTGTCTAGCCATACAACATAAAATCGTCGCTGTTTTCAAATCATGGGAGGTCACTCGTTGGGGCGATGAGGTCGCTTGTAGCAATGCGCAATCGTTTCAAGAGAGAAGTAATAATAACCAGTAGTGAAGATCATTGATTAGGTGAACAGCTACTCGAATAATAGGAAAGATACATCCCAGCTATATTAGTAGAAAAGCGGTTGAGTCCTATAGTACCACCTGTACTCCACAATAAAGAACAAAGGCATTCAAAGAAGATAGATAGGAACAAAAGAAATAGAGGAATGTATAAAGAAGTACAAACTTGTACACGGCTTGAATATATAGAAAGCTGAAAGAAACATTTGAGAGGAGAAAGAAACCTTATACTAACGTCATTATCTGCTTGCCGACCTATCATACTCTACTCTGATGCAGGATACCCACGCGTTCCAAAAAGCTATCTGGTCCTGGGGTTTCCTAAGCCGAAACTGTCCCAAGGCTTCTGAATGCTTTGGGACATGCTGTAGGTATATCCTACTCGGGAACTACAGGAGGCAAAATTTCCAAGTTTCCAAGGTCAATTCTGGTAAAGGCACTAAAGATAACTTACTGTGTATATCCTAAGTGGTTCTACGGACAAAAAAAAATCCGGTACAAATCAACTTCACCAAACAAAACAAAAACAGGGCCAAAAATTGGAGAATCTAGTCTTCCCAATGTACTATAGGATAATGCAGGGCTCGGGGCGATTTTTCCACTCGTGTTGCTTCCGTTGCATTTCCTCATTGAAACGCCTCGCTTCCTCCTCCCTCCTCCTCTCCAGCTCTTGGGCCGCCTTCCTAAGCCTTTCGGCCTCTTGCTCGTGCTGCTTCCTCAAAAGCTCGGCCTCCTTCTTCTTCTTGTTACTGGCTTCCATTTCAGCCTTAAGCGCTGCCATCTCCTCCTGATGTTTCTCCTTGATACCCTCTATCGCGCCAGTCAGGAGTCTCCCGGCAGAGGTATCTGACAGGGTACCATTCTTGTCCAGTTCCTCCTGGAGCTGTAGGACAATCGTATCCTTCTGGATGAGCGACTCCGCTATCTTCCTCGCCGAGGCCGCGAAGTCAGGGCCACGGTGCCGCATAACTTGTGCCCCACGGGAGACTAGACTGCCCCAGAAGGTCTCCTTACTTTCCAGCTCCTGCTCGCGTCTTCGGCCTTCCTCTTCTTCGACTTTATCCCACATTGTTGTGCAGAGTATTACATTGCTAAAGTTCTTCTCGCCGCAGAGTTCTCGGAACATTCGCAGGTTCTTCATGTTTGAACCTTCCATGCGTGTGTCGACTATTCGGTGGAAATATATGATTCCCGAGAAATGCTTGCGTTCGTGGTTGGCTTGTTGGACCCAGTCGGCAATGGTGGATAGTATATCAGCGTCTGATCGGTTGGTGTCATCAAAACCGGGTGTGTCGACAAGGCACACTTCCCGACCATTGATGGTTGTATTTGCAGTTTGGATATCTTGGGTACCTGCGGCACGGTTAGAAAGAGAGTCTTTCGAGTAAATGAAGGGAGAGGTGGTGGAGAGGGAATACTTACAAGAATCAAGTCCATGGCCCACGGTAAGCCCCTTCTCTGTGATGGCATTAACGAAGCTCGTCTTCCCTGTCCCCGTCTTCCCCATAACTGCAATCATTACAGGCGGCTGGGGCTTCATATCCACTTTTATTTCTTCTTCTCTTTTGACTCCTTCGCTTCCCCTCTCGGTGCTGTTCTGATCTATTTCTTGCTGTTCCTCTCCTTCCACTCTCTTTAAAGATTTTTTGTTATTGCAAAATGTCGCTGCTGTTCAAGCGCTGTACTTAGACACCCAAGCTATGGGCCGTAAGTCATTTTGTTAAGGTTTAAATATACTGGTACACGAAAGCAGGAGAAAAAGAAAAGAAAAAAAGCTTGGCTCTTGTTCTCTCACAATCCGGACGGTAATGACACGGGTGAATCAAGGCGCTTGTCCCCTCCCCTCTTATCGATTGTGTAGTAGACAGCTTTAAGGCTACCACTATAGCAGTCAGTGAGGCCAAATTGATTGGTCAGTAGATCTCATTCGATCCAAGCAAATATGGTTGGAGATTGAGGCCCTATTGGGGGCACGTAGGTCGGTAGACAAGGACCACTATACGGGTACATGCTAGTTGCGCCAAATGGAGGGGCTTCCTCTCAGGGAGGGAGATATTTGTCCCTTCCGGCGTGCAATTGTAATATCAGCCAGGAAGGGACTACTGAAACTGGGAGGCATCAAACACCCTATCATGCATAAGTACACAGTTTGCTGCGCCGGTAAGTTACTTGTTCCTACGAGCCATACCCTCCCTTCACTGCAGCTACCTACCGTATGCGTGCGGTAACTCGTAGCTGTACTACCCCCTAAAGGGAAAATGTACCCGTGCGCTGGGGGCCTTACAGTGCCCATCTAGGACAAAGGGAACACAAACGCAAGGGACCAAATAACAAAATGTAAGTGTAGGCCTTAGTCAAGAAAACTAACAAATATTTCTGGAGATCTAAAGCTACCACAATAAACCAGGTTAAAAACCAGATCTAATATGTACAAGGCTGTAGGATTTTCTTTTTTTTTACCTTTCACCCCCCAGCTTCTCATGCACTATCAGAACCTAAAATAGTGATAGCAGTTAATTGATAGTGTATTATATCCCGGGCTGTCAAAGCCATCCGACCAAGCTGTGCTGTACAGCCCACTATCTTTCCAAGCACAACGCTATACACGTCATCTCTAGAAAAAGATCTTTTAAAAAAAGAGAAAGGTACTTCAACCCTATCTTTTAGAGGACAGGCATGCATGTGCTGTACTATGCATGGGTTTCTATCCCAAGAACTAGAGCTTCAGAACTGCCCTGTAAGACATAGTGGCTATCAAAACGCGAAACTGTCCAAAATAACTTAGAATGCTACCAAGACTACGAAAGATACTGTAACAAACAACATATATCAAAAAAAAAAAAAAAAGACACGAGAATAAGGGATGACCAAATTCTCAAGCACTTTGATATGTCTCCATCTAGCCGACTGGATGCCGTCACCTCAGTTACAGTGCGCAGTAGAGGGGGCCATATCCAAGTGACAAAGTGATCGAATCTTTATCTGTCCAGGTGTCGAGCATAGCACTGGACCTTACTTGAAAATTATATCACATATACGCGTCACCAATGGCAGTTGGCTGTAGTATTGTAGCCTAATACCAGCAGTTCACTTGTCCCGCTTCCTCACACATCACACTCACCAAACCCCAGCAAAACCACCCGAAAACTAAAAGCGTCTCATGGGTTATTATCGTATTAGAGCAATACATGCAACTCTACAGCAGCAGCAGTGAGCCAAACACAATAAAACAACCTAAATAAATAAATGGAATAAAAATTGTCCCAAGTGAACACTTTGAGGTAGTAGTATAATGGCTCAAGCGCTTATTTCCCATGACAACTTAAGCGCTCCATCGACGATCCCTCAAGAGAAGTAAGCCCTCAATGGCTAAGATAGGATAAAGTTGCTACCGGTATAAGCCCCACTGCCCCCCAGCAGGGCTTTTGACAAAAAAGTATACGAACAGTGTGTAGTACTGTGCAGCGATTGGTCATGAGCTGTGGGGGTACGAGAAGAGGGTTCGTTATGCACAACCGCTCCGGGTCCAGGAACGTGAATGGTACGATACTTCAAGACCACTGGCAGGTCCCCCCCACCAATCTTCTGTATCAGTGGTGCCGACTTTACTATCACAATTTTTGGTGCACGGTAGGGTGGGTGGGTCTGGTCTGCAACTCGGCAAGAGTGAGAATCCATGGTGGTATTAATATGGAAGCTTTTCTATATGGTAAAGATTACAATAAGCTGTCTACTGTGCCACGTGGGCAATCTCCTTCTTGTCATAGGTTTGTTGACCGCTGCGCGGCACTGTAAGGGGGTGTAATTATATCCCTTCCATAATGCCCTGAGAACGGTGCCGTTGGTGTGATTGTTGGACGCTGGTGTGCGATTTTCAAATCATGGGAGGTCACTCGTTGGGGTCGTCATCTGCTAATCAACCCACCATACTCTACTCTGATACAACATACCCACGCGTTCTAAAAAAGCTATCCAGTTTTGGGGTTCCTTAAGCTGAAACTGTCCCAAGACTTCGGGATGCTTTGGAACATGCTGCAGGTGTATTATACACGGGGACTAAGGTAGGCAAAATTTCCAAGATCATGTAGTTAAGGCACTAGGGATACTGCATCTCAACTGATTCCACAGACAACCTGGTATAAATCAATTTTGCTATCTCTAAGCACAAACAGAACAAAAAACAAACACGGGGCCTAAAATTGAAGAATCGAGCCTTCCTAATGTGCCGTAGCCGCCCACGATCAACAGACGATGCACTTGGGGCGATTGTCCCACTGATGTTGCATCTCTTCCAGCTTTTTATTGAAACGCTTCATATCCTCGGCCCTCAACTTCTCCAACTCTTCGGTCGCCTTCTTCAGCCCCTCAATTTCCTTCTTGTAATACTCCCTCAAGAGCTCCATCTCCTCCTTATCATTATTGGCGGCCTGCATCTCAGCCTTAAGTTCTTCCATCTCCTTCTGGTGTTTCTTCTTGATATCTTCTATCTCGCCAGTCAGGAGTCTCCCGGCAGAGGTACCTGACAGGGTACCATTCTTGTCCAGTTCCTCCTGGAGCTGCAAGACTATCGTGTCCTTCTGGATGAGTGACTCCGCTATCTTCCTCGCCGAAGCTGCGAAGTCAGGGCCACGGTGCCGCGTGACTTGTGCTCCACGGGAGACTAGACTGCCCCAGAAATTCTCCTTATTTCTCAGCTCCTGCTCGCGTCTTCGACCTTCCTCCTCTTCAACCCCACCCCACATCGTTGTGCAGAGTATGACATTGCTAAAGTTCTTCTCGCCGCAGAGTTCTCGGAACATTCGCAGGTTCTTCATGCTTGAGCCTTCCATGCGTGTGTCGGTTATTCGGTGGAAATATATGATTCCCGAGAGATGCTTGCGTTCGTGGTTGGCTTGTTGGACCCAGTCGGCAATGGTGGATAGTATATCAACGTCGGATCGGTTGGTGTCATCGAAGCCGGGTGTGTCGATAAGCCACACTTTCCGACCATTAATAGTTGTATTTGCAGTTTGGATCTCCTGGGTACCTGCGGCTCGGTTAGAGGGAGAGTCGTTCAAGTAAATGAAGGGGGAGGCTGTGGAGAGGGAATACTCACAAGAATCAAGCCCATGGCCCACCTTAAGGCCCTCCTCTGTGATGGCATTGATGAAGCTCGTCTTCCCGGTTCCCGTCTTCCCCATAACTGCGATCAGCACAGGCGGTGGGGGTTTCACCCGATGGCGTAAATCGTTCATTCCATTGTAGAATGCCGAGCCGATCTTCCCTGCCATCTCTCCCCCGCGACCCTGGGTGCCCGACCCCTCATAATGCTCTGAGTAGTACGGCCTTTCTCCTTCCCTCAATTCGTGGGTAGTAGGACTTCCATGGCTGGGATATGCCGGTGGTGGGGACTGTGGCTCCGTGAGGTAATCGCCACTACTCAAAAAGCATCAGTCTCATCCATAACCTGCACCCACGAAACTAAGCCAAACACACCTCTCTACATTTTCAAACCCATCACCTTCGCCAACCCTGTTCATATCCTCCTTTGTTACTTCCTCTCTCTTGGTGACGTTCCGATCCATCTCTTGCTGTTCCTCTTGGTTTCCCACTTCCTTAACTTTTTTTGTCATCGCAAAAGGCCGCTGTTGCTCAAGCACTATTTAAACACTCCAAGCTTTGGACCGGAAGACATTCCGCCAGGACTTAAATATACGCGAAAGTAGGAGAAAAAGAAAAAAAGTGCAGTTTTTGCTCCCTCAATCAGGAGGGTAATGATATGAATGAAGTAAAGCCTTTGTCCCCTCTCTTATCGATTACGTGGGAGACAACTTTAAGGCCCACCATATCTGCTTGGATTAAATGAGACGTGCTAATTGATCGATTTGGTTTTATTGACTGCTACGGTACTGCATGTAGTAGCGGCGATAAAAAGCCGTCTTGGGGGTGCAGCGAGTAGGTGGACATATTGTACCGATATGCTGGCGTCTCTCAGGGAGGGAGATCCTTGTCCGTGCGCGACTGTGATACTAGCCAGGAAGGGGCTAGGCATCAAGCACCGTATCGTGCCTAAGTACGTAGCCTGCTGCACTGGTAAGTTATTTGTACAAGTCATAGCCTGCTCTCACTGCGGCTATCCTACCGTATGCCTACGATAACTCGCGGCTGTACTACCCTCTCAAGCTGAAAAATACATCCCGTGCGCTGGGGGCCTTACAGTACCCGCCTAGGACAAACGCAACACTTCAAGCGCGAGGCACGGTACCGTACAACATACTTCAGTGTAAGCCTTAACCAAGAAAGCCAACAAATATTTCTGGAGATCTAAATTTACTACGATAAGCCAGATTAAAAACCAGACCTAATATGTACAAGGCTGTAGGATCTTTTTTATTTATTTATTTACCTTTTACCCAGCAACTCCTCATTGCCCATTAAGACTTCCTAAGGTAGTGATAACAGTTAATTAACAGTACAGTGCATGATATCCTAGATCCACCAAAACAACTCGAATAGGCTGTGCTATATAGCACAGTACCTTTCTAAGTACGATACAGCACACACCATCCCTCAAAAAATCAGTAAAGAGAAAACTACTACAAAACTCTCTTTCTGAGGGCAGGCATACACGTACTATACTCGAGTTGCTACCCTAAGAACTAGAACTTTAGAATTGTTTTGTAAGACAAAGTGGCCGTCAAAAACACCAAACTACTGGAAAATAGAATATTACCAGGACTACGAAAGATACTGTAACAAACAGCATATATCAAAAAAAATCAAAAAAGACACAAGAATAAGGGACGACCAAATTCTCAAGCACTTTGATATGTCTCTATCCAGTCGACTGGATACCGTCACCTCAGTTACAGTGCGCAGTAGAGGGGGCCATATTCAAGTGACAAAGTGATCGATTCTTCACCTGTCCAGGTGTCGAGCACGGTGTTGGACCTTACTTGAAAATTATATCACATATACGGGTCACTAATGGCAGTTAGCTGTATTATCGTAGCCTAATACCAGCAGTTCACTCGTCCCGCTTCCTCACACATTACACCCGAAAACTAAAAGCACCTCATGGATTATTATCGCATTAGAGCAATACATGCAACTCTGCAGCAGCAGCAGTAAGCTAAATACAATAAAAGAGCTCAAATAAATAAATAAAATAAAAATTGTCCCAATTGAACACTTTGAAGCAGCGGTATAACAGCCCAAGCGTTTATTTCCCATGATAACTTAAGGGATCCACGGGTACACTCTCAAGGGAAGTAAGTCCCCGATGATCAAGATAGGAGAGAAGTTACTACCTCTATAAGCCCTATTGCCTCCTAGCAGGAGCTGACAAAAGAGGTACACGCACAGTATACTGTACACAGTGTTCCCAAGCGTCCAGTCCGTCCGTCTTTGGCCTAGGACGGGACGGACGCCAAGTTGGAGACCCTTGCCCGGGACGGACGCTGAGTGGCAGTCCGTCCTGATCTATGCCCGGGACGGACGGCCGGGCCTATAGGTGTCTTAGTTTATGTTTCATACTTGAATCTCATGAGAATTAGGTTTGTGTTATGAAGAACCGAAGTATTGTTATTCTAATGTAGAGAAGATCAGGCTTGACTATCATATATCAAATTTC
Organism: Tuber borchii; assembly: GCA_003070745.1. Lineage (NCBI taxonomy): Eukaryota > Fungi > Ascomycota > Pezizomycetes > Pezizales > Tuberaceae > Tuber > Tuber borchii. The sequence goes on along the minus strand of NESQ01000397.1, from coordinate 1,664 downwards.
GCTATAAATCAACTAATGCTTCCAGTGATATCTGATCCTGGTTCCGAGCACACTGAACCCATTCCACTTCCTTGACCTGGCCTTTGCGCTCTATCCTCCAAATCTCGCAGCATGGTCTCTACTTCCACTAATGGCTTCTCAGAAATGAGACCTGCCTTTCTCCAGGACTTCATACATTGGCATGGTTCGCTTGTGTGCCGCTACCTTGAAGCTGTAGTGTGAGACGGCGAAAGGGTTTTAAATTTTGCAGTATCGTAGCCAAATCATCCCAATCATCTCTAGTTAGTTCATCGGAAGTAATAAGATCGGGGTCAATAAGGTCCGGGTCCACGATTTCGAACTCAGAACTTCCAATTTTTGACATACGGTGGGCCTTCGCTTTCCTTTCTTCCGTAATAGCGGTTCCAATAAAGCCCTCCATGATATCCCTCAACTCAAAAGCCCGTTCAAGAGCATCCGCATCACTAGACCAGCGAGTAACATTTCCAACCAATAGTATTAGCGGTCTAGTATATTCTCTTCCTCTTACTAGTCGAACCTTCTGGGCAAATCGATCGCGTCGTTTGGGGGTTCGAAGTATCCATATCCCAATGTTATGGAGCTTGCCCATCGGACCTTTCTTTCTCCAAGACTGTAAGAGATCCCCCTCCTTTGCAATATCGCGCTTTTCGCTTAGGGAGGAACGCGTCTGGAACGTTAAGATGCATGCCAGAAATATCGCCCGTAATTGTAGCAGAACTCTCACCGGCCGGTATGTTTCCTGCGCTTGAATTTGACCGAAATGTGGGAGTTAACAATCCTGATGGGGCAGAACTTAAGCTATCACTATGTGCTGAGCTCTCATTTTTGAGGTCAACATCTACCCTGAAGTCGTCAGAAAAGTATGGGGGTAGGACTTGAGAAATGGAGTCAGAAAGGTGTGTCCGGGGCATGTAGATAGTAGCAAGAGCTAACAAGTAGCGCTTGTCCTCCCTTAGGACGGTAGGTATCTGCAAATGACGGCTGGTACCTACAGGTAACGCCCGTCCTCACTCAGGACTGTAGGTACCTATAGGTAACGGTGGGTAGACGCCCGTCTTTACTCATGACAACCGGGCCCTACCGGAAGTTACCATTTCCAAAAAAGACGGCAGGCCCGCCCGTCAACCTACAGGACGGCCGTGTTTAATAAAGACGGACGCCTTGCCCGGCCGTCCTTACCCACCCGGACTGGACGGACGGGACTATATGACGCCAGGGCCCTGGCGTCCGGACGGGACGGTTGGGAACACTGACTGTACAGCGCAGCGACGAGTCGTGAGCTGTAGGACTACGAGAAGAGCGTTCGTTATGCGCCCCCACCACCTGGCCTAGGACCGTGTACGGCACGGTACTTCAAGACCACTGGCAGGTTCCCCCCACTAACGACTTATATTAGTAATGTTAACTTTGCCATCACAATTGTTGGTGCACGGTAGGGTGAGTCCGGTCTGCAGCTCGACAAGAGTGAGTATCCGTGGTGGTATGAATATGGAGACTTTTTTGCAGGGTAAAGATTACAAGCTGTCTACTGCACCACGTGGGCGATCATCATCTTCTTATCATGGGCTTGGTTTATTGTTGACCGCTGTGCGGCACCATAAGGGGTAGGCTGGGCTAGGTGGGTTGATGTCCATTGGACAATG
>NESQ01000396.1:0-80238 GCA_003070745.1 Tuber borchii | reverse complement strand
TGAAGGCCGAAAAGGGCATCACCAATCATGTTCGTCAAGAAAAAGGATGGAAGTCTGAGACTTTGGTGGACTACCGAGGACTTAACGAAGTCACGAAAAAGGACCGATATCCACTACCACTGATAGGTGAAGCACTGGATAGGCTAAGCATGGCCAAATACTTCACAAAACTGGACATTAAGGACGCCTACCACAACATCCGGATCCGAGAAGGAGACGAACACAAAACCACTTTCAGCAGCAAGTTAGGAACTTACGAATATCTGGTGGTACCATTCGGACTATGTAATGCGCCAGCCGCATTTCAAAAATGGATTAACCGAGCACTCCTAAAATATATCGACATGTGTTGTATAGTATATTTGGACGATATCCTAATATACTCGCACAACCTGGAACAACACCGAAAGGACGTCAAAAACATACTGGAAGCTCTCCGACCATCGGGAATGAAAGTCAAGCCGTCGAAATGCGAATTCCACAAAAAGGAAACAGAATACCTAGGATTCGTGGTCAGCCAAGAAGGAGTCAAAGTCGACAAGGTCAAGACTGATGCGATATGGGAATGGCAACAACCAAAAACAAAAACAGAAATCCAACGGTTCCTAGGATTTTGCAATTTCTATCGACGATTCATACAAGGATTCAGCAGAATAGCAAAGCCGCTATACGAAAGGACGCACAAGAAATATGACGGGAAATGGAAATGGGAAGCCGAGGAATAACAAGCCTTCGATTAACTCCGAAAGGCACTTACCACAACCCCGGTTCTAGTTCATTTCGACCCGAACAGACCCATTAAAATCGAAACCGACGCTTCGAAATACGTATGTGCAGGCATACTGTCACAACAATGCGAAGACGGAAAATGGAGGCCAGTGGCATATCGATCCAAGGGAATGAGAGATGCCAACTCAACTACGACGTACACGACAAAGAACTGTTAGCCGTGGTACAAGCATTCGAAGAATGGAGAAGATATACCGGGGGCAGCCGATATAGGATCCAAGTTTTTACCGACCATAAGAACTTAACAACCTTCATGACTACCAAAGTCCTAACCGACAGACAAAGACGATGGGTACAAAAACTAGGACAATACAACTTCAGGATCATATATCGACCAGGAAAGGAAGGGGGAAAGCCGGACGCCCTTACAAGAAGAACAGGGGATATACAAACCTTGAAAGAAAAACACCTGTCAAAACGAGAAGGAATACTATTACCTAAGGAAGACTTCTGGGAAGAAGCAACAATCGAAGAAATAGAACTAGCAGAGTTCTACGACAAGGACGAAGGGATGATACGAGAAGCATCAAAAACGGACGAAGGAATCCAGACAATCAAACAAGCTTTAGACGCTGGGGACAAAGAGCTGAAAGGGGTGGCCTTAGGGCTATGCCACTGGAAAGACGGATACCTATGGCACCAAGGAAAGATATGGGTCCCAGACGATGAAGGACTAAGGACGGCTCTTATTTCAAAACACCACGACCAACCCCAAGCGGGACATGGAGGAACGGCGAAAACCACCGAACTCATCGGAGACGATATTATTGGCCAAAGATAAGGGAAACTATCAAAAGATATGTCAAGAACTGCGACACATGTCAAAGAACCAAAGTCGTACGACATGCACCATATGGTCTTCTACAGCCAAATGAAGCACCAGACAGACCTTGGAAATCGATCGCCATGGATTTTATCACGGACCTTCCGAAATCCGAAGGATATGACACAATACTAGTCGTCATCGACCGCATGACCAAAATGAGTCATTTTATTCCATGCAGAAAGGATCTGGATGCGCGGCAGTTTGCAAACCTGTTTATGAGGGAAATAGTCAGGTTACACGGACTACCACGAGATATCATCACCGACAGAGGAACGCTATTCACGTCAGACCTATGGAAAAAGACAACGGAAGAACTCGGAATCGAAAGAAGATTAAGCACAGCATTCCACCCTCAAACGGACGGACAAACGGAAAGAACAAACCGATACTGGTCTCCGAGCATATATCAACTACCAACAAGACGATTGGTGCGAATACCTGCCATTAGCGGAGTTCGCATACAACAACGGATATCAAGAAACAATCAAGAACACACCCTTTTTTGCAAACTACGGAATCAACCCCGAATACGAGATGATAGGACATCTGATCCAAGGAAATCAGAAGAAACCGGAAGAAATGACTCAACTACATGAGTCATTACGAAATGAAATGGTTGCAGCACAGTTGCGACAAAAAGAATATTACGATCAACGACGAAAACCAGATCCGAATTTACAATCAGGAGATATGATGTGGTTACCACCACGAAATATCAAGACCACGAGACCATCAAAGAAACTGGACTACAAGAAAATCGGACCATTTAAAATCTTGGCAAAAATTGGAACGAGCGCTTATAAGCTGGACCTACCGCCATCAATGGCAATACACAACACATTCCACATCTCACTCCTCGAACCTTACCAAGACAACCGATTTCCCTCCAAATTCAAGAACCTCCCCCGCCTATTGTAATCGAAGGCGAACCAGAATACGAACTCGACGAAATCATCGACTCTCGACTCCACTACGGAAAGCTCCAATATCGAGCTAAGTGGAAAGGATACTCACCAGAACACGACAAAGTCTGGTACCCTTCGGAAAACTTTACCAACGCACAACATGCAATCCACCAATTCCACCAACGATACCCAGGTAAGCCAAGACTGGGTAGAACTCAAAATCGAACTCAAACCCGACCAAGGTTGGGGAGACAACGAGTCCAGCCCAGGGCCATTTCTGCCTACTAGCCCGGGCTACAACATGCCAACGGAAAAGAACTGGACGAAAGACAAGCAAAGGCCATTGAAACGGCAAGACACAATGGACTATCATGGACAGCATGCTACGACGATGGGTGCTTCGTGCACCTTAGCGAGAAACAAGGACAAGGGTGGTACCCACAAGAACCAAAACGGAAAGGACGAACCTCGAACGAAGAACACAAGAAAATACATTGGGAACAATGTTGGCGGAATAACTGTCGGTCTCATAAGAATGAGAAGATCAAAGCCGGCTACTACCCGAGGTCGGAAGGCAGAAAGGAACCCCTTACGAAGAGGGATGAAAAAATGAGAAAGGCGAGAGAAACTGTGAGGACACGGTTGGCAGAAGAGGGGGGCGAAAAAACAGAAACGGCAACGATTCCGGACCCGGAAAGCCTACGAAGGCAGATCAACGAATTGTTAGACGAACGAGACCGCCTCCAAGAATGACTAAAGGACCAACGATCATTGATAGAAGATCAACAATCCAAAATTTCGGAACAACGAGCGCTAGAGGTTGGGAACCTCACCCTCGAAGTTGTACGAAAGAGGTGGAGAGACTCCGAAGACGTTATTCGGAAAATGAGGAGAGAGGCGAGACGTTTAGGAAGTTGGGTGACGGATTTAGGACTTTGACCATCGTGGGACCGATGCTAGGGGAGAGGGAGCTATTGTCACAAACGGTGACGAGAAGAAAGAGATTTTCACATGACTTATACTTATATAAGTCATAGGGTTTAGTATTTCACATAACTACGCGATAGTATGTCATTCGTTTGTTTTAATTGGTTTATTGTTTTAACATGACTCACAATTGTGGTCATATGATTATGACTTTCGCACATGACTCATAGTTATAAGTCATGGGTTTTACACATGTGATGCGAGTTGCACACATGATGAGTTTATTATGTTTTGATTGGTTAGTTGTTATTGGGCAGTGACTCGTACGAGTCAGCTGATGCATTTCACACTATGACTCATATATGAGTCATAGGGGCGCGTGATGCGAAGGATGAGTCATGAGTGGCGGGAAGAATGGTTATAAAAGAGAGCCCTTACGGCCTCTTGGTTTAGAGGGGCAACGAAAGACCCGTGGCTGACTGCTGCCCGACCTCACCCCCCCACTGCGCCAACTGCGGCGACGACCACACCGCCTATGCTAAGGAATGCAAGTCCCGCCCTATCCCCCCGCCCGCCCCGCGCCCCCCCCGGAGTCTGTCGGCTCCTCCGCATCCTCGGACAGTCAAGAGTCCATGGATGTGGAAGAAGATGGCGTGCCACCACCCACTGCTTCCCAGGCCCACCCAACCTCCGATCCTGGCCCTGCCACCCCCCGCCCCGTAACCGCCGTTCATGTGCCACCTACAGGCGCAACGGGTCCTGCTCCCTCAGGCCCCCCCGCGCCCCCCGTAACTCCAGTCAACCGTCGGGGTCGTCCCCGCCATGATTAACGCCCAACCCCCTAGCAGAACCGAAGGGCCGGCCCCCTCGCCCAAGATCACACTCATTCAACACAACAGCCTGGGAAGCTGGGATGTGTTCCTTTCATTGTTTTCGTCATTTTCAATGCGCCACCCTCCACAGCTGGTCTTTTTACAAGACCCTCCATCCTCCAAGGGCTTTTTACCCACCTTTAATGGGTACAAGTCCTTCGCCCCCCCCTCGCCCCTCCCTAAGGTGGCCTGTTATATTTCGTTTGAATTTTTAAAAACCAACCCCGTACTTCCAGTGTTCACGCCGGACGTGGACGACTACATGCACATTGATATTTACACACCCTTAGGCTGCTTCAGCACCAGTTTTCCTCACTTCCGCCTGGCAAACATTTACTCACGTTCCAGGTACCCTCAACCACACACAGTCAAACCAGACCAGATTTTCGTTGCTCTCAACGTCCCCTACCTTGTGGTAGGAGATTTCAATATTCACAGCCCCCGCACCGACCCCCTCCGCCTCCCCTCCGCTCAAGAAGCCTCCATCGCCGACCCCTACTTCGACAAAGCCGATGACCTTAGCTTTACCTGCATCAACACCCCGGGGGAGTACACTCGGTACCCCCTCTCTGGCCCCCACAGACCTAGTGTCATAGACCTAGCCTTTGCTAACCCCGCAATGTTTCCTTTCGTACACAACTGGAGCACCTCAGCTCTACCCTCCACCGGGTCTGATCACGTCCCCATCTCCATCTCCCTTTCAGCTCCCCTCCGAAACGCCCCTCCCCCCCAGGCCAAATGGGATCTCCTGGACTGGACAGCCCTGGAACCTACCCTCGAGGCCTTCCGCGTCCCCCCTCCCCCCCCACACCCCTCCCCTCAGCAGTTTGACGCCTGGTTCTCAGCCTCTCTGTCCTGCCTAACCTCAATGCTTAGAACGGCTGCCCCCACATCGAGACCATCGTCCAAGTCCAAACCTTGGTGGACCCCCCTCCTCACCGCGCTCCGAAAGGAGTACAACAAAGCCACGAGAAAAGCAAAAAAACTACAAACCACACAAGCAAGGGAAACAGCCAGGCTCTCCAGGAACGGTTACTTCAAAGCCATCAAGCGCGCCAAATCCACATACTGGGCTGATTTCCTGGCAAAAACCACCCCCAACAACATCTGGACCGCCAAGAAACTTGTCGCTCCCAGGCAAGCGACGAGGTTCCCATCCCTCCCCGATGCAAACGACCCCACCTCTATCAACAACGCCCTCCTCGCTCACTTCTTTCCGCCTCGGACCGAACCCCCACCCAGGGGGCGGCTCTCACCCGTTCCCAACGCGCCCCCCCTCACCAAAGATGAAATCTCCTCGGCCCTTGCCAGATCCTCGCCCTCCTCGGCCCCAGGACCTGACGAAATACCCTACTCCGTGTGGAAACACATCCACAAACACTACCCCGACATTCTTCTAAATCTCCTAGGCCCCCTCCTGACATATGGGTACCACCCCCCTTCGCTGAAAATTGCCAACGGTGTCGTCTTGGACAAACCGGGCAAAGCGTCCTACGACTCCCCCGCCTCCTTCCGCATCATAGTTCTGCTAAAAACCGTCTCCAAGATCTTGGAAAGAGTTATGGTGGTCCGCCTATTCTCCCTTGCTAAGTCATCCGGCCTGCTCCACCCCAACCAATGTGGCTCGGTGCCAGGTCTTGGCACCTTCGACGCCTGCACCACCCTGGTCCACAAAATTAAAACCCTCCAGCGCACCCACCGCAAGGTGTCCTCCCTCTTCCTTGACATCAAAGCCGGTTTCGACAATGTCGACGCCCTCACCCTCCGCAAACGCCTCCTGGACAAAAATACCCCCAGATACATGGTAGACTGGGTCTCCTCTTTCCTCTCGGAATGAAGGTGTACCCTGGTCTACCAAGGTTCACCCAAGACCCCCTCCCCAGTCACAGTCGGAACACCTCAGGGTTCCCCCATCTCCCCGCTCCTGTTCCTCATTTACGTGGCACCCCTCCACACCGACATAAAAGGAGGCCTTATGCTCTCGTACGTCGATGACTTCGCACTCACAGTCTCCTCCCCCTCCTACCGTTCCAATGTACGCCGGCTGCAAAGCTTGTTCACAGCCCTATCCCTCCGCGCCACGACCCTACATGTGGCCTTCTCCATCCCAAAAACAGAACTCATCCACTGGCGCACTCCAAGCCAAAGAGGCATCCTCAAGGCCAACCACCCCATCACCCTTAACGACCAGATCTTCCGCCCCTCCGAAGAGGTGAGGTGGCTCGGTTACTGGTTCTCCCCCGCCCTCAACACCGTCAACCACTTCGAAAGACGTCTAGCCCTGGCCAATGCCGCGTTCTCCTTTATAAGAAGAGTCGCCTCGCCAGGGGCTGGAGTCCGTCCTTTCCTCTCGCACCGGCTCGCAATGGGCCTCATCCTCCCGATCCTCACCTAAGGCGCGGACCTCTTCATCCCTAACGCCCGCTCCACCAACCGCATGAGCACATTCTGGCACAGAGTGCAAAGGTGGACCACCAATTGCTTTTTCGCCACCCCCATTCCGATACTGTCCAGGGAAGCGTGCCTCCCTCCCATCGGCCCATACTGCAAGCACAAAAGACGCACAGCAGCGCTCAGGCTCTGCTGCTCACCACCTTCCCTCAATCCAGCGGCTGCCCGCCTCCCTCCCACCTTCCCCTCACTATCCAGTTTCAGAGCCTCCGACACTTGCCGCCCAATGACTATTGGTCTCTCGTCCGTTTACCTCCCCCTTAGCTGGAAAACCCCAGTTCCCTCCTCCCCAATGAGAAGACACCTCCCCATAGACGAACTGGCGCACATGGCCTTTCCCCTCGGGCACGGTTTCAAACGTTTCCCCCAGATCGGCCGGGCACCCCTCCCCCCATCAGAAGACACCCCACCCCCGACCCTCATGGCACGAACCTACGCCACGCTCAAAGAAAGGGCCCACAAACTCCTACTCCAGGACTGGGAAGACTCCCTCCCGGCACCCACCCACTACGAGCACCCCGCCTCCACCACCCCCCACCCCTTCATGGGGCTCGACAAGTTCGCCGCCGGCCGTATACACCAAATGCGCTCCGGCAAAAGCTACCTGCTAGCCCACCCCACCTGGCGGGACGACTCGGACCGCCCAACCACCTGCCCCCGGTGTCGTGAAGCCCCAGAGACCTTCGAACACGCCGTCCTTCACTGCCCAGCCAGGGCTGATGCCAGACACTCCCATCTAAGTGGGGTAGAAAGCCTCTCGCCCGCGAGCCCAATTTGGAACCATCCACCCTCCCTCTCAGCCCTCCGGCGTTTCATCCTAGACACCCGCACCGGTTTCCCCCCTAGCGACCCCTCCCTTTTGGATCAACAATAAACGTCAACCACCCATACCACCCATACCTCCCCCCGCCCCAGAGATTTTCCCCAGCCTCACCCCCCACCCTACGACCTACGCATTTGTTTTTGTATTTCTTTTTAAAGGCTTACGAGTTATGAAGTGTGTTGGATTTTCCCTATATAATGTATGTTTTTGACAGACGAGGCCGCGGGTTTTTGGCTTCAAATAACTTAGTACTATCGAGAGTGGGAAAGGGTTTCTTTTGTTTATGTTTTTGCTTTATAGGTTTTGTTTTTTCCATAGCCTCCGCTACACGAAGCTTTTTGTACCTTAAAACAATGAACGCATGATATAAAAAAAAAAAAAAAAAGGCCTCTTGGTTTAGACACGAACCATCTCCTCTACACCTCCGGCGATTGAAATCTCAACACCATGAGAAATCATCGTCAACATCCTTTTCTCCAAACGCACTCTTAGTGAGCTGCACCCCCCCCCTATGATAGATTCGGACCTGGGCACCCGTTTCTTAGGGACTGTCCCATCCACCCTTTCGCTTTTGTTTCGCGTCTTCGCTTAGCATTTGCACGGTCGGCAACACCCTCGTGTCCATATTACAGACGGCTGGGATCATCAGCAAAAATAGATTATGCGTCAGAAGTTCCTGTATTGCTTCCAGAAGCCGGGGGCTTAGATTTCGGCGTCCTGTGCGTCTGGAGCATCTGGCGGCGGGTTGCTACATCAAAATACTTCTGGAAGTAGGTTGCGACACTAGGTTACCTCCCATGCTTCCGGACGCAATTCACAACACCATCGCTCATCTGGACATACCACTTCTCCAATTCCCTTCCAGAATACCCCCTGGGCAATACCCTCCTTCTAGATGGCTTTCCAGCCTTCTCTCATACTAAGAAAGGGGCTGATCTTGGCAAAGGGAGATAGGTTAGTGTGGGCGCTTGGCGAGAAAGCCACCGTACTCTTAATCTTAAATTTACGCTAAAGACACTAATACTGGGCAAGGGTACTACTAGTATTCTATTTTCAGAACTTCATCTTTCAGAGAACGAAAATGCCAGTTGACTCCACTCTGAAAGCGAGTGATAGCTAGGACACTCTCTGATGTTGTGGTTTCTTGGCACTTAGCCTTTGACGCGACGCGACTCCTTACTTTCATCACCCACCCCTTCATTATTCACAACACCGGCTTACTCTAAAGACACCTCCACTACCACATACCTCCTCATGAGACTGATACCTGCATCATACTGGGCTCGACGCCAGCTACACACTAGTATAAGGCTCATGCCTATAATGTCAATACTCATGCAGTTACAGGGCTGGCGATCTCAAATACTCGATGGCTGTTTACTCCACAACCGCTGGACGGATCCCAATTCTGTTTGCTGGAGGTTATTGGGCTCGACGCCAGCTACACAATGGTATAAGGTTCGTCACTGTGGCATCAAAACTCAGGAAATCGCTGGCTGCTGTGGAGGGGGTGTTAGGTTCAATGCTGGCAGATTTTTACTCGATGGCAGATACCTCCACAACCACTGGACGGATTCCAGTTCTGTTTGCTGGAGGTTGTTGGCCTCGTCTCTAGCTACACAACGGTATAAGGTTCGTCCCTACGCGATTAGAACTCATGATGTTGCTGTCTTCTGTGGTGGGGGTGTTAGGTTCCATGCTGGAGGAATTTTACTCGATGGTGGATTACTCCACAACCACTGGACGGATTCCAGTTCTGTTTGCTGGAGGTTGTTGGCCTCGTCTCTAGCTACACAACGGTATAAGGTTCGTCCCTACGCGATCAAAACTCAGGAAGTTACCATCCTCTATGGAAGTACTAAGCTGGCGGATCTTTACTCGATGGCAGATACCTCCACAACCGCTTGACGGATTCCAGTTCTGTTTGCTGGAGGTTGTTGGCCTTGTCTCTAGCTACCCAATGGTATAAGATTCGTTCCTACGCGATTAGAACTCATGATGTTGCTGTCTTTTGTGGTGGGGGTATTAGGTTCCATGCTGGCGGATATTTACTCGATGGTGGATTACTCCACAACCACTGGACGGATTCCAATTCTGTTTGTTGGAGGTTGTTGGGCTCGATGTCAGCTACACGCCGGTATAAGGTATGTCTCTACGCGATCAGATCTCATGATGTTGGTGTCTGCTATGGAGTGGATACCCCGGGGCTGGAGAGGGGGAACTCGGAAGCTTGTATACAAATTAGTACTACCAGTAGTAGAATTAGACATAGAATAAAAGACTATTTAAGAAGAATTTAAAAATTGTGTTATTGTGACTTGGGTCAAGCGGTAAAGGGGGGACCCTTGGCTATGTCTGGAAGATTGTTTATTGCTTCTAGAGTACTTCCTGAAGATTGAGTGTTACGTCATGAGCATTCCAAAGGTTTAGTGGTACATTTGGTGGCGTCCGGACGCAGGTTTAGTACTACCCAGCGTCTAGAATGGCGGTTGACGTTTTGAGCGTCCTGAGCGTCAGAAGCACAGGACGCTCAGGACGCATATCATAATTTTTGCTGATGATCACGGTTCGCAGTAAGAGAAAACTTTTCACCAGGCTACGGTCGATTTCTCTGCTCTCTTCGATTACGTTTCGTTCGAGGCTGCCTTGTCAGACACGCACACGTCTCCGATAGTTCCTACGATACTTGGGTCTACCCCTCCTCTCCTCCGCTCGGTTCGTCCCGTGGCTCGGTTACAGCCAAAGGTCCTCTCATTAGCTGGCACCCTTACTGCCACTTCCCCTGGGTCTCCCCCTTCCCCGTGGCTCGGCTCGGCCACAGCCCTCGGTTACGCTCGGTCATGGTATCGCACTGCCTCCTTGGACGATGTCAACGCCTTGGGTTACGGTTTAATGTGACGGACTTGCTTGGTTTTAGCGTCTTCTGTCCCCCCGTTCTGTGTTCTGTAGTTTTTGGCTGAATTTTCACGGTCGGGTTGCTGTTAGAGTACTCTGGGATATTAATGTGGTTTCTTTTGTTTTATGTCAAGGGGGAGTTTTCGGGTCTGGTTTTCCTGTTGTCTCCTGCTTGTCGTGTCGGTGATTTATTTCTGTTGTCTACTTAGCCGATAGGGGTTTTTTGTCTTCGCGGCGGGATCGTGCGGTTGGTTCCACACCAGAGGGACTTGGGATGATGGTTTTTTCCGGTGGTCCGAGGGGGTTTCTTTTTTTTTTTTCACAGAGGGTTTTTGCTTTACCATAGCCACCGCTACATGTAGTCGTTGTCCCCTAGGTAGTTGAATACAATCGCACATGATACAAAAAAAAAAAAAAAAAAAAAAAGGCCTCTTGGTTTAGAGTTCTTCACACAATCATCTAAGTTATTTTCCTACAATATACTTTATCTTTATTTATACTATCGGGCCAAGAATATAGTGTCTCTCACGAGCTTAGCGAAGTATTACACGAGACAGGAGTCAGTATACTCAGCTGTCGTTGTTCGTGTAATCTTAAGATAGTGCCATGACTATCAAAGGAAGGGACATAGTGCGATCACTATCTAAGCGAGAAAGGTTACCTGTTGCAAGTATCGCCCGAAGAGAAAGAGGATCGTAACAGATCCCTAGTTCTTCCATTGTCCTTTTCCATAGGTCCGATGTGAATAGTGTTCCTCTATCCGTTATGATGTCTCGTGGTAGTCCGTGTAACCTGACTATCTCCCTCATGAACAAGTTTGCAAACTGCCGTGTATCTAAATCCTTTTTGCATAGAATGAAATGACTCTTTTTGGTCATGCGGTCAATGACGACTAGTATTGTGTCGTACCCTTCAGACTTCGGGAGGTCTGTAATAAAATCCATGGCGATCGACTTCCAAGGTCTGTCTGGTGCGTTGTTTGATTGTAGAAGACCATATGGTGCATGTCGTACAATTTTGGTCCTCTGACATGTGTCGCAATTCTTGACATATCTTTTGATAGTCTCTCTTATCTTTGGCCAATAGTATTGTCTTCTGATGAGTTCGGTAGTTTTTGCGGTTCCTCCATGTCCCGCTCGTGGTTGGTCATGGTGTTTGGAGATAAGAGTCGTCCTTATTCCTTCGTCATCGGGAACCCATATCTTTCCTTGGTACCATAGGTATCCATCTTTCTATTGGCATAGCCCTAAGGCTACCCCTTTTAGTTCCTTATCTCCTGCTTCCAGAGCCTTTTTGATTTTTTTGATTTCTTCGTCTGCTTTTGTCGCTTCTAGTATCGTTCCTTCGTCTTTGTCGTAGAATTCGCTTATTTCCATTTCTTCGATTGCTGCTTCCTCCCAGAACTGCTCTTTGGGCAGTAATATTCCTTCTTGTTTCGATAAATGTTTCTCCCTCAAGGTTTGTATGTCTCCTGTCCTTCTTGTGAGGGCATCTGGTTTTTCCCCTTCTCTTCCTGGTCGATATATGATTCTGAAATTGTATTGGCTCAGCTTTCGGACCCATCGTCTTTGTCTCTCTGTCAGGGCCTTGGTCGTCATGAATGTTGTAAGGTTTTTATGGTCAGTGAAAACCTGAATGCGATATCTGCTGCCTTGAGTATATCTTCTCCATTCTTCGAACGCCTGTACCACGGCTAATAATTCTTTGTCGTGTACATCGTAGTTGAGCTGAGCATCTTTCATCCCTTTGGACCTGTAGGCTATTGGTCTCCATTTTCCGTCTTCGCATTGTTGTGATATTATGCCCGAGCATACATATTTCGACGCGTCTGTCTCAATTTTGATAGGTCGTGTTGGATCAAAATGTACTAGTACTGGAGTCGTGGTAAGTGCCTTTCAGAGTTCGTCAAAGGCCTGTTGTTCTTCGATTTCCCATTTCCATTTGCCATCATATTTTTTATGTGTTCGTTCGTATAACGGCTTTGCTATTCTGCTGAATCCTTGTATAAATCTTCGATAGAAGTTGCAGAATCCTAGGAAGCGTTGAATTTCGGTTTTTGTCTTTGGCGGTTGCCATTCCCATATTGCTTGAGTCTTGACTGTGTCGACTTTGACTCCTTCTTGGCTGACCACGAATCCTAAGTATTCCATTTCCTCTTTGTGGAATTCGCATTTCGAAGATTTGACCTTCATTCCTGATGGTCGGAGAGCTTCCAGTATGTTTTTGACGTCCTTCTAATATTGTTTTAGGTTATTCGAATATATTAGGATATCATCCAGATATACTATGCAACACATGTCGATATATTGTAGTAGTACCCTGTTGATCCATTTCTGGAATGCAGCTAGTGCATTACAGAGTCCAAATGGTACCACCAAATATTCATAAGTTCCTAATTTGCTGCTAAAAGTTGTCTTATGTTTGTCTCCTTCTCGTATTCTGATGTTGTGGTAGGTGTCCTTAATATCCAGTTTGGTGAAATATTTGGCGATGCTCAACCGATCCAACGCTTCACCTATCAATGGTAACGGATACCGGTCCTTTTTTGTGACTTCATTGAGTCCTCGGTAGTCCACGCATAGTCGTAGACTTCCATTCTTTTTCTTAATGAACATGATTGGTGATGCTCTTTCAGCATTCACTTCTCTTATCTATCCTCTTGCTTCGTTTTGCTTGATATATTTGTGCAATTCCTGGATCTCGTCGTAGCTGAGCGGATATATCTTTTTGTCGGGTACTTCCTCTCCTGGTTCCAGGTCAATGCCTAGGTCAATTCCTTTTCGATAGGGTGGTAATATTGTCTTTTCTCCCTTTTCGAACACATCGAGGTATTCATGATATTCGCTTGGTATCGTTTCTTGGAGGTTGTGTTTTTCTTCCTCCTTCTTCCTTTGTTTTTCCTTTATTTCCAGTTCGGTGCTGATGTTGATCTTTTCCAAGTAGATCTCGTCGTGGACTGGGTCCCATCTTAGGATGCCCGTCATGTCTCCTCTTCGGTAGAAGCTTCCGAATGCTTTTGCTGATAATTCGCTGATGCTGATCGGTTTTTTGTCTTGTTGCATCCAAGTCCATCGGGTCTCCTTCTGGGGTCGTACTATTGGTTGGTCTGAATGTTCCGTTCAGGTTTCGTGGGGCGCTAGTAGTCCTTTCTGTGGTGCCCTTTTTTTGTATATGTTTGACCGTGGCTAGCTTGGTTTCCTTCTTGATTGCCCATTTGGCCAGCGTTTCTGCGTTGACATAATCACCACTGTCCATTCCCCATACTTCTTGGAGTGTCATATTCATGCCCGCTAGTAGGCATTCTCCTGCTGTATGGTCGTCCAATTGTGCTTCTGTAGCTGCGAGTCTGAATTCATTCCAGTATTCTGTCATGGTTCTGTTTCCTTGTCGTAGTTTTTGTATCTTAAGTCTTGCTTCTCCTATAGCATCGATAGCTCCGAATTGATTTTTGACTTCGTCCACGAACGCTTCCCATGTTTCCCACTCATGAGAGAGTCATCCTTCCGCGTATGGTGTTATCCATGCTCCTGCATCTCCCCTTAAAAGGCTCAATGTGTATAAGATTCTGTCGGTATGGTGGCCTTCAGTCCATCCCAGAGCTGTGAAGTAAACTTTGAGCTGTGCCAACCATCCTCTAAGTTTGGTTCTTTCTCCTGTAAACGTTTCTGGTTCCTTAATTTTCAGTCTTCGGTTGCCTCCTGTAAGGTTTGCTATGATTTGCTGGAGTTGTTCCGTGGTGAGTTCCGGTACCTGGGTGCCGGTATTCTCCGCACCTGCTGTTCCTCCTTGTAGTGACATTGTATTTCTTCGGGTTCCTCCTGGTAGTGTGGTTGCTTCTGACCCCGCTGATGATGCTGGTTTTGGTGTATCTGGGCTCATTGCCCTTGATTCTCCTAGTGTCTGGTCGAGTGCTTCTCCTAGTGTAGTAGTATCAAATACCGCTACTTCTATGTCGTCTTCTTGTGGTGATTCCGTTTTCTTTGTTCTTGGTTAAGTGCTGCGTATGTGACGCAATCAAATGTAACTATCCTCTTTCCTTCGGGCAATACTTGCAGCAAGTAACCTCCCTTTTAATAGTGATCGCACTATCTTTAGTACTCACGAATAATAACCACTGAGTATACAGACTCTGGTTTTGTGCAGTATATCGCTAAGCTCGTGAGAGACACTATAGTCTCGTTCCGATATCGTAAGACGTAGAGATAAAAGTATATTGTAGGAAAATAACTTAGATGATTGCGTAAAGAACTCTAAACCAAGAGGCCTTTTTTTTTTTTTTTTTTTTTTTTTTATCATATTTTAAATTTTGTTTAAGGTACAAAAATAACACGAATCCACAAGGGATATGGCCGCAACAAACCTCCACTACAGTCCAGCCCTTCGTCGAGGCGGTGGAAACCGTGGGGCAAAACCCCTGGTCTAAAACCCGCACCAGGCGCCCGGGCGCTGAATACAGCAACAAAATATAATACATGAAAACCACAAAAGCCAAAAACATCTACCGAAAAACCCAAGAAACAACCCGACAGTAAGCAAAACGAAAAATACCAAAACCCGTAGGAAATCAAACCAAGAGAAAGCCCATCCGTCACCAAGAACTTTTGCCGATCCCAAGGAGAAAACCAAAGATCCGTAGCCATAACTCGAGGGTAATAGTACCGGGGCCATGTAGGCCAGGCAGTCGGGGCTAATGGAAAGCGTGTGGCGGGGGGAGCCGAGGGAGTCCACGAGTCTGAGGCGCAAATGGCGGGAAGGTGCCGGTGGCGCAGGCCGCCCAGCGTGAGGGGGGGAGGTGCGCCGGCCTAAAGCTAGGCCAACGGCGTGCGGGGGGGTGTTGGCTGTAACCGAGCCACGGGACGAAACCAAGCGGGGGAGAGGAGGGGTAGACCCAGGACAGTGACGCAGGAGACGAGAACCACCAAGGGGTCACGATTTTTCGCGATGCGACCGTACCGACCGAAACGTTCAGGAGAGAGTGCAATACCAGAAAGCAAGGCCACCAGTGCCGCTACTTCACAGATCGCCCGAAGCTAGACAACGAAACGCAGGTATGACGAGGGGTTGCCGACCGTGTAGATGCTAAGCGAGGACGCGAGACAACTGTGAGGAAGCCAGGAGAACACGCGAAGCAAAAACTTGAGAGGATGCAGGGACAGGCCCTAAGAAACGGGTGCCCAAGTCCGAATCTATCATAGGGAGTTGCAGCTCACTGGGAGTGCGGGAGGTGGATGTTGACGATGATTTCTCGTGGTGTTGAGATTTCAATCGCCGGAGGTGTAGTGGAGATGGTTCGTGTCTAAACCAAGAGGCCTTTTTTTTTTTTTTTTTTTTATCATATTTTAAATTTTGTTTAAGGTACAAAAATAGCATAAATCCACACGGGATATGGCCGCAACAAACCTCCACTACAGTCCAGCCCTTTGTCGAGGCGGTGGAAACCGTGGGGCAAAACCCCTGGTCTAAAACCCGCACCAAGCGCCCGGGCGCTGAATACAGCAACAAAGTATAATACATGAAAACCACAAGAGCCAAAGAAATCTACCAAAAACCCAAGAAACAACCCGACAGTGAGCAAAACCAAAAATACCAAAACCCGTAGGAAATCAAACCAAGAGAAAGCCCATCCGTCACAAGAACGTTTGCCAATCCCAAGGAGAAAACCAAAGATCCGTAGCCATAACTCGAGGGTAATAGTACTGGGGCCATGTAGGCCAGGCAGTCGGGGCTAATGGAAAGCGTGTGGCGGGGGGAACCGAGGGAGTCCACGAGTCTAAGGCGCAAGTGGCGGAAAGGTGCCGGTGGCTCAGGCCGCCGAGCGTGAAGGGGGGTGGTGCGCCGGCCTAAAGATAGGCCGACGGCGAGCGGGGGGGTGTTGGCTGTAACCGAGCCACGGGACGAAACCAAGCGGAGGAGAGGAGGGGTAGACCCAGGACAGTGACGCAGGAGACGAGGACCACCAAGGGGTCACGATTTTTCGCGATGCGACCGTACCGACCGAAACGTTCAGGAGAGAGTGCAATACCAGAAAGCAAGGCCACCAGTGCCGCTACTTCATAGATTGCCCGAAGCTAAACGACGAAACGCAGGTATGACGAGGGGTTGCCGACCGTGTAGATGCTAAGCGAGGACGCGAGACAACTGCGAGGAAGCCAGGAGTACACGCGAAGCAAAAACTTGAGAGGATGTAGGGACAGGCCCTAAGAAACGGGTGCCCAAGTCCGAATCTATCATAGGGAGTTGCAGCTCACTGGGAGTGCGGGAGGTGGATGTTGACGATGATTTCTCGTGGTGTTGAGATTTCAATCGCCGGGTGTGTAGGGGAGATGGTTCGTGTCTAAACCAAGAGGCCATAAGGGCTCTCTTTTATAACCCTTCTTTCCGCAACTCATGACTCATCCTTCGCATCACGCACTTCTATGACTCATAGGTGAGTCATAGTGTGAAATCCATCAGCTGACTCGTCCGAGTCACTGCACAAATAACTAACTAATCCAAACATAATAAACCTCGTCATGTGTGCAACTCGCATCGCATGCGTAAAACTCATGACTCATAACTATGAGTCATGTGCCAAGGTCATAATCATATGACCACAATCGTGAGTCATGTTAAAACAATAAACTTATTATAACAAAGGAATGACACACTATCGCGTAGTCATGTGAAATACTAAACCCTATGACTTATAAGCATAAGTCATGTGAAAACCTCTCCTTCTGGTCACCGTTTGTGACAGGTCTCAGCGAGCAGCCTCCTCCCCCTACCGGACTTTAGCGCCGGCCGTCTGGTCCCCCGGAAACACCCATGAGAACAGGGTTCGTCCGCACACCCCTGGCAACTAGCCACAAACCTCCCTCAACCAAACTCTAACGCATCGGAAATGAGATGGGCCACTTGCAATGGGTGACCCCTCCCATCCCCGACCGCCATATCCACCCCTCTCTCCAAACCACAACATCAAAACCCTCAACAAAACAACCTCATTTCTCAAAATCCATCCTCAACCTTTCTCAAATAAAACATCCCAAACCCAAACTCAACTTCTAAACCTTCAATACTGGCGCACGGGCACGCCCCCTTCAGGTGCAACCTAGCCAAGCCACACCCACACGCCACTCCCCAAAACCAAGCCACATTCCTCCTTTTGCGCCACAACTACTGCGCCACCGACTTCAGCCGCAAAGCTTCAGCCACCCCCTCAACCACGTCCTACATGCCTGCCAGGATTACCGTAGTAAAATATGCCCCGTAACCGAACCCGAAGGTGACAATAAAGTCGTGAAACGTTCGTAAACGAATACCCCTAGATGGAGAACGATTAAAATCAGATACAAGCATTCATCACTTGCCTTTAAGAGATAAATTTCTAAACTATCGTGATGGAAAAGAAGACTTGAAGCCATCGTCAGACAAGAATCAAGGACCCTGATTCGCCCACTGGAAAGATACGACACGTCACAAGGAGGTAAGATTTCAATCGCTGGGGTTGTAGGAGTGATCGAGAATGTGTGAAAACTTTTTTTCTTTTTTTCTTTTTTCTTTTTTTTTTGTAAACTTTTTGTATATTCCGATACTACCATACTATCGAACTATTCTAAACCGTTTTCTGTATCCTTTAGGATGTCTACGGTATCCCTACTAGGAATTGCAATCGCGGGGTTTGAACCCGACCCGCTCCAACCTATGCCCGTCCAATCAACAGGTAAGAACCTCCATCTGCGGTACAATACCCAGAACCGAAACCTACTTATCCCAACCGCAAGCTTGGTATCGCCAACGTCTTTTCAGAATCAGCCCCTCTGACCACTTTCCAGCCCTTTTGCTAACCCTTATGAAAGCGTAACCCCCAAAGAAATGAACAACCTCCGCCACTACCACTATCTGCTCTGAGCCTCCCCTAGGTAATTTTATGGCCCCGAAGTTGGCCACCTCCACCCCCTCCCCTTCCAGCGACTATCGTCTCATCCGCGCCATGGACTATGATATAGATATGGTATTCCATAGACCATCCCGGAGACTTTAAACCTAAAATATCATGAGCATAAAAAAAATCTCAAAGATAGTGTTTGACCGAGATACAACTCCACCGCCTAACCAACAACCGGATCCAACCCTGTGCCATTCTAGCGGCGCGGTTCGATAGATCTCCCCGGTATGAGTGCGATATCGTCCTCCCGGTCCTCCCAAACCAAAACCAACACTCCTACACCACCCGACCGAGCACCAACGCCATGAGTTGGCCCGCTTGCAATGGGCGACCCCCCCTATCCTTGACACTAATGCAAGCCACTCCTACCCCAACGCCACTCCCAAACCAAAGCCACCCAAAACTAACGCCACTCCTTATCCAAGCCTCTCCCAAATCCAACGCCACTCCTGACCCAACGCCACATTTCTCCCTTGCGCCACAACCACATGCACCGGCCTAAGCCACAAGGCTAAGCCACCCCCTCACCGGCGTCCTACACGCCTGCCAGAATTACCGAAGTAAAATAGGCCCCGTAACCGAATCCGAAGGTGACATAAAGTCATGACAACGTTCGTAAACGATATCCCTAGATGGAAGACGATTAAAAATGATGAAAAGGGATGCGAGATACCTTGAACACCACAGATTTCTAAACTATCGTGATGGTAAAGAAGACTTGAAGCCATCGTGAGATAGGAATCAAGGACCCTGAGTCGCCCACTGGAAAGATATGACACGTCACAAGGAGGTGAGATTTCAATCGCTAGGGTTGTAGGAGTGACGGAGGATGTGCGAAAACTTTCTTTTTTTTTTTTTTTTTTTTTTTTTAGTAAACTTTTCGAGTATATTAACTATATACTACTACGGGTTTTCTGTATCTAATATAGATGTCTACCCCATATCTCCAAACAAATTAAACCCCTACTACTTCCTATATCCTTTACCCACATTACCACTTATAACTCCCAAAACCTTTCTTCTTCTACCTTCTTGAGCGCCAAGAGTTGTTCCACTTGCAATGGGTGAAACCGCTCTTCCCTCAATCTCCCCGCTGCTTTTCTTTTCCTTCTCCAACCTTCTCTGCTTCCTCATCCTTAATCTTCCCAACTCCAAATCCCTCTTCCTCTTATCATCCGTTCTCTCGCTCAACTTTCTTCCTTCTCCAAAAATATTCCTCCATTCCACTCCTCTCTCTTCATATTTCTCCTTTTCCCAAATTATTCTCTCCCTCCATCTTTTCTTCATCCAATCCGTACTCCTTCCAAAATCCTTAACACCTTCCGTTCCCTCATCACTGAACAACAACCATTCCATATCAACCCATCCATCTTCCTTTCCCCCTTCCTCTTCCATCATGTCCAATAACACTTCCCTTTCTTCTGCCCATTCCAAACAATACAACAGCACATGATCTCTATCCTCCCAACCCTCACACTCGCATTTCCTATGCCTATTCCCATACCTCGTGCCTCTCATCCTCCCATGTCCTACTCTCATCCAAAACAAAAATATACTCTCTATCCTCTTTCCACCATGTCCGCATTTTCTTCCTCCCTCATTTCCAAAATACGCCATTCCCTTCCTTCCTTCCCTCCAATACTCCTTCCATATCCTCTTTTCATTCTCCTTCCTCCTCTGCTCCCATTTCCCCCACGTCAACAATATCCCTATATCTTCCTCCTCCTCCATAAAACATCCCTCCTTCGCCATTTTATCCACCTCTTCATTTTCCCTTATCCCAACATGACCAGGTAACCAATAAAATCCTATCTCCCAACCCTTCCTCAACAACTCCTTTCCCCATCTCCTAGCCCTTTGTTCGCATTCTCCACACCACCCTCTCCCCTTTCTCAGTCTTTGTAACACCCCTTTGTTATCCACTCCTACCAACAATTTCTTCAAACTACCCTCATACTCCAACACCTGTTCCAAAATCCTTCCAACACCTTCCATCTCCCCTTCCCCAACCGTTAATCCTCTACCCACATTATTCTGCCAACTCTTCCACCTTCTCCCATATTCCCAAATAGCTCCTCCTAATCCCATTCTCCCACTCTGCTCACTCACATCACTCACTCCCACTAACCAATTTCCTTCCCTATTCCTTCTTTCCTTCTCCCACCTTTCCTTCGCAACTTTCTTATCCTTGTCCATTATTATACTCCAATCCACATTCCCACTCCTCTCCGCCAAAACCTCATATTTTTCCCCATTTAAGAAATGCTTCTTAAACCCTCTTAATATCCTCCCTTCCCAACCCCCCAACCATACTCCATTCTCCATCGCCTCTTTCTTCCATCCTTCACCAAATCTCTTACCAAATCCTCTCTTCACTAACCTTTTTCCCCATCCTTCCACCTTCTTATCCAGTTACAAATTCATCCCTTTCCATCCTAACTCTCCTAGCATAGCATCTATCGGTGTTGATCTCACCGCTCCTAACACCTTTCTCAAACACCTATTCCTCCACAAACTTAACATCCTCTCCATATCCCCATCTCCGTCACAATATAACTCCATTCTATACATCAACGCTTTCATAACAACCATTCCTAGTAAACTTCCCAAAACATTGACACTCACTCCTTTCCCGTTCCTCCCCAATAACTTCAATACCATCCTCCACCTTCTTTCTGCTATTCCTATTCTCCTTCTTACGTGACTCTCCCACCCTCCATCACTCTGCCACCACACTCCTAAAACCCTAACTTCTTTCTCCAACCTCATAACATTTCCCAACCATTTAACCCTCCTCTCTCTCTTTTCCCCACTCTTATCCAACCATATTCCTTCCAATTTTAGCGTTTGTACATCCACCTCCCACTTCCTTAAACCCCTTTCCAACCCTTCTTCCATTCTCTTAACTCTCCTTAATATAACTTCTTTGTTGTCTCCTACAACCATAAAGTCCACATCATCCACCACCGCTACCACACTCACACCTTCCACCTTCTCCTTTCTCACTTCTTCTAGTACTTCTCCTAACAAAAACATAAACAGCATCGGGCTCAAAGGTGAACCCTGAACCGTTCCCCCTTTCATCTTCACCCAATCCCCCATCCTTTTTCCTATCCTCACTTTCACTCTTCTATCTCTTAAAAATGACGAAACCCACTTTCTCAAGTTTCTTTTCACTCCCAACCCCTTCAACCTTTCTTCCATCTTTCCTACCCCCACATTTTCATACCCTCCTTTCACATCCATGCATAGCATAAAACCCAATCCATTACCCCTTTCCCAATCCATCATCAACCCTCCCACCGCTTCCATGCTACTACTCCCTTTTCTCGCTCCCTACTGCTCATCTCCCATTCCCTTCATTCCTCATTCATTCAATAACTCTACCACCACTCTTTCCAAACCCTTTCCCACCACATCTAATAAATTAATAATCCTATAGCTGCTCGGCAAACTATAATCCGGCTTATTGGGTTTCCTCATAACCACTCCCACACTCTCCCTAAACCTTTTTGCCACGTAACCCATATTCAAACTCTCTCTCATGATTTTCATCAATAACTCCTTTCCCCAATCCATCCTCCATACCATCTTAACCACCTTCCCTCCTATACCATTTATTCCCACCGCCTTCCTATCACTTTGCCTATTAATGCACTCCCCTACCATCTCTTCCTCCAATACCAATTTCTCATAATACCCCTCTTCTTCCTATTCCAACTCTTCCCTTTTTCCTAAACCCCTTATTATTTCCCTTCCTTTTCCTTTGTCCCTTTCTTCCAAACTCCCATCCTCTCTTCTTATTCCTGGCACATCCGTCAAAAAATCCCTATCCGTCTTCACAAACCCAAAACTATCCAACAACTCCAATCCTTCCAAATAGTTCATCCAATATTCACCCTTCCTTTCCGCTACCATCTTCCTATAAACCTTCATTTCCTTCACGCATATCTCCTTCCTCTCCTTTCCCCCTCTCCTCTCCCAATCCTTCTCCAACCCTCTTACTTCCAACCTCTTAACCTCCAACTCTTCATTCCACCACCTTTTCCTACCACCCTTCCATTTCCTACGACCTCTGCATTCCTCCATTCTTTTCCCTAAACCATCCTCCAACTCTTCCACCATCCTATCCAATTCCTTCCTATCCCAATTTCCCTTACTCCATACAATTCCATTTCCTTTCCACACCTTTAACTCCGCTTCCAACTTCACCCAATCTACCTCCTTCCTCAACTCCATTTCCCTATCCACTTCACATCCCTCAATCCTTATATCCACCATTAACGGTCTGTGATCCAACCCTACCACCCCTTCTCCCACTTCTACCTCTAATTCCACATTCCCCCCTCCAAAAGCCAAATCCAACACCCTACCTCTCACCCCTTCCCTTTCATCTCTCCTCGTAATCACCCCCACCTCATTTCCCAATTTCAAACCCCATTCATCTGCCCACCTACTTACTATTTCTCCTTCCACCGTGTTCTTCTACTCTTCTCCTCCCCATCTCTTACTCCACGCATTGAAATCACCTACCACCACCGTATCCCTTCCACCTTCCGGCCATACATAGCTCCTGTGTTTCCCAGCACCCACATAAACATTCCATATATCCACCTTCTTTCTCCTACTTATCTCCAGCCTTATTCCTATCTTTTTCTGTTTCCTCTCCAGTACCACATACTTCCCGCTCCATACTTCACTGACCAACATTCCAACCACCGAACCCTTCTCTCTCTTTATATAACTCCCTACCCCTCCTAACACCTCATAACCATCCAAACCGTAAACCATATCTTCTTTCGAAACCGCTACTTCCTGAAAGCAAAACACATCCACTCCTTCCCCTATTAGTCCTAATTCAACCATCCCATCGTATCTACCCCTCAAATTAGCAGAAACCACTTTCAAATTACTGCCCTTAATATCTTAAACTCCTCAACCTCATCATCTCCGCTCTTACCCCCAAGCATGTACCCTCTCTCGCTTCTCCCACTGTATGATTCCCACCACACATAGCACACTTCCTGTAGTGTTCACAACCTTGCCTCCACACATCACACTTTTCACACTTATGCATCCATCCCGCATGCCCTTCCACTGCACAAATATTGCACCTCAACCTTTTCCTCTCGTACTGCCACCAATTATGTCCCACCATTGCACACTTCGTGCAAAAAACCAATTGCTTCTCCTCAACATACCTATTCACCTTTAGCATTTCTTCCCAGCATTTCCCTTTCCACTTCAACCCTTCTTCCGACAATTTCACCCTTATACTCTCCCTTGCCACATGTATAATCACACCAACCCTCTTCAACCTGTTAGCCCTCCTTCTATCCTCATTTGCCAACCATCTCGGAACTCTCATGAGTTTAATTCCATTCTCCTCCTCTATTTTTTTCTTCAACTCCTCCATCTTTCCTTCCCACATATCAACTTCCATTCCCGGTACTACCATACCTACCCAATTCTCATTCCTCTTTACCTCAACCACTCACCCACCAATTGCCTCTCCAATAACCTCCTTACCTAGTTCTTCAATCTTTTCCGCTACCTCTCTGTCCTTCATAACCATCTTCACCCTGTTCCCACAAACCTTCATCTTATCAACCGCATTCTTGCTGACACCTAACTTTTCCATCAACTCATCCACTTTCCAATCTTCCTCACTCTTACCACTCTGCGAATCCATAACCACCTCCACTACTTTTCCACTTCTCCTCTCTCTTTCCAAACTATCATCCAACCACTTCTTCACCTCTATATCTTTCTTCTCCGCTAATTCTTCTATCTCCTCCTCCCCTTCCGGCGAACCTCTCAATACCTCACTATAAGATCTTCCTCCTTCCACTGCCACTTCTCTCTTCAAATCCTCCTTCTCCCTCAATCCATTTTCCACTACCACCTCGCTCTTAACTTCGATCTCATCTCTTTTCATCCCCCTTATATCTTTTCCTCCTAACTCCCCTCCCAAACTCAACTCCAATACCTTCCTTATCTCCCTGTCCAACATAAAACTCCTCGCCTCCTCCATCTTAACTCCCAAAATATACCTTGCGTCCTTCACCAACTCCTCGTAATCCTGCCATTCCTTCCACATTTCCAATACACTATCTCTTCCCATACCTCTATCCTTTCCCCTATTAATAATTCCTTCCTTCTCTCTCCTCTTTCTTTCCTCCTTCTCTCTCCTCTCCTTCGCTTTCTTTTCCAAAGCCCACTTTTCCATCGCACCCATACCCTCCACACCACTTTCTTCTATAACCACTTCTTCCACCTCCTTTTCCTTACACTTTTTCTTCCCCTCACAACATTCATCCTCTTCCACCCGCTTATTCTTCTCACCCCCTTCACTCCCTTCTCCCTTCCTCTCCTTTTCCACTTCCAACTTCTCAATCTTCTCCTTCTTTATCTCCACTCCATCTTCCCTTTCCCTCATCTTCTTAATAATTTCCTCCACCGCTTCCATGCTATTCTCACCTTCTTCCTCCACACCCTCCATACCATCCTCCCAAATGTCCCAATCTCCTTTTCCGCTCATCTCCCACTCACTCCCATCCAAAACCATCTTATCCTCCAATCTAACCTTATCATTTTCCCAACCCCCTGCCACATGCTTCAGCCCCTTGTAAACCTTCCAATCACCCTCACAACCACCCAATACCGCTTCTCCCCCACCCACCACTCTATACTTCCTATCTACCAATAACAACTTGCCACCTTTCTCACTCCCTTTCTTCACAACCCTAGCCCCCAA
This sequence comes from Tuber borchii, assembly GCA_003070745.1. Taxonomy (NCBI): domain Eukaryota; kingdom Fungi; phylum Ascomycota; class Pezizomycetes; order Pezizales; family Tuberaceae; genus Tuber; species Tuber borchii. The sequence continues at coordinate 55,066 of NESQ01000396.1, read as the reverse complement.
ATTTCCGGGACCACCCCTCTTCCCACTTTTTTCTCCCTTGCCAACCATGGCTGCCTTCAGATAAGACGGGTCTAAAGACAAATTCGAAGCCGTATAGTTCGCAGGATGGAAGACCCTCGTTAGTCCTAAACTCGATCGTCGTAAATGTGATGCGTTGTAATTTCAAAAATCAGGTAAATAGCGGTCGTCGTCTTGTGCGAAAACATCTTGCCTGTCGCTTGTACAGTATCGGTATGGTGGTGACATCGGCCAAGAAACTCCCTAATTAGGTATAATATTTTACTGCATTAGGACTAGCGTTCCTGGTTTGGCATGAGGCTTAGGGTTGGTTCTAAGGTTATCCCTTACTCTGTATTCAAGCACTGTGGCTGAAGGCTAAGTTGATAGCATGGGTCATGAGCGTAACTGGACTAGGTAAAGTTGTAAGCGATCAGAATCCCTTACCTTGTCGTGGCTAGAGCTAGATACTAGCAGTAGTCTATTTGGATAATCGTGATAGGAAAAATGTTATGCTTCACAAGTAGTGTAGTGCTCAGAAACGCTTGGAATCAGTAATATTCAGCATTGCCATGGTGGAAGCCAGAGTGGTCGCATACATTCGCTCCCAGGTACTGAAATAGGCTAATGTTCAAAATTCTAAACGGGGTTGGCTAGGAGATAAACCAAATTGGTCTTGATGGGACACCAGAAAAATACCATTGATTGTTACTCCTTTTGTGCTGAATCTTAACTCTAGTTGCTACTTCTTTCATCCATGTAATCGATGATCTCTACTTTAGCGTGACACTAAAAGTGCCTGAACGAAAGTACAGGTTAAGGGATTCCGCAAGTCTGCCGGTAGCTGCCCTCCTTTCAGTGGAAACTTTGAAAGCCTCTACAGCCCCAACTAGAAATCCCTCTGTAAATATCTTCCAATAACTAATTAGGAAAGCTTTACAGATAGAATTTTACAAATTCCATTCATAGATGCTATTGTTGTACTTGTACTCGAGTACTGTAGGTTGGAATATCGGTCGATGTTGGCTGTGGGTACCGGCAAGTTCTAAGGTGCCGGCGCGATACTGTACCGCTTGCTACTACCTACTCTAGCCATGACTTCCTGCAGGATGCTTCTGTCGACTGGAAGAAAGAAATTAACTGTGTGGTGTAACGTTACGCTTAGATTTCTTCCATGCTGCACAGGCTGGGTAGGTTAGTCAGCAAATTCGCCTATTCAGACTGGCGACAATTCGGGCAGTGTCAGGATTCTCACAGCACGAGACGACACGATTCGACACTGCCAGGAGGAGGCAACAAAATAAAGTTAAAAAAGGGCACTTTTTCGCTCACACCTCCCTTCACGCTTCACCGCCTGCGAAATGCTGCATGTACTAGTACTAGTACCGGTACAGTACCTGTAAAACTACCGTCCACTTTCAGATATGAGTCAAGATCACGTACCCTATCCCATTCCTAACTGTTAATCTCTCGTTTCGTCGCGACAGGAACGAATTTCATCATCATCAGCACAGACATTCCCAGGCGAAGCAGACAATAACCCCGCGAGTGATCCACCGTGACCACCTCTGGACTAGTTTTCTCGTTTAGGGGGGAAGAAGGACCACACCGCCGGATTCCACAGACACTCATCCGCCCGCTCCGATCTCCGGTGTCACGGGTACCGGTAGTCAGTCACCGCCCACTTCAAATTTCTGTCGGTCGGGCAGGGCTACAAATGGTAGTTAGCTGAGTTGAGATGGGAGGATGCCATCCAACGGCTCGGACACGCTCAATGTTTTTTTTATTTTTTTACGGGGTTAACAATGAGAAGCCACAAGTAGCACGGAAACTGTCTCACGGACCCAGCAATGCACCGTATTTTAAGCAATACCGGTTGATACTTATCACGACGGGGACTTTGTCACTTTGACGAACCAGAGAGTGGCTTCCGTGATTGCCAACCAGCCTTTTTTTTTCTGGCGTGATGGGGGTTATTTTTGGCTTGTAGCCATCTACTGGATCTGCTTGGCTGTGACCTGCCGGGGGCGGGACGATGGGTTTGAGGTATTGGCGATGGAAATTTTGTTCTATTTTACTAAGGAAATTGCTTGATGAATCCACAGTTAAAAACATCTGTAGGGGAAGATAAATAAGCATAATATAATAAATAGAATCATAGTAGCACAGCAGTTGAACCAAACGAAAGGCATTGGATGGCGTTCTTGATGTATGATATTTTCCCCTCAATTGCATTGTAGTTATTGTATCAGAGCTGCAGCTTTCCCCTGACCCACACTCGCAAACCCCCAGAATACGAACTTCACTTTGCTGCACCAATTTCTGTACTACTCGAGCACACTGAAGGACAAGTATAGGCACGTCGTACACACCCATCAAGCATGAACACAACAGCCAGGGATAACCCTCTCGAGTCTCCCTCTCTACAGGCTCTAACCCACTCTTTCTCCTGGTCCCCTTCAAGGTTCATATCCTATCGCTACTCGTCCTCGCCCACCTCGCCCACCTCGCCAAGTGCTCGCTTCAGCCCGGGCAACACAGCACCAAGTCAGGCACCCCTAATCCCATACTCGGCAAGAACCAACTCCCGGGACCCCCTATGAGCAGGCTGCCAACCACATAACACACAACCCATAAAAATCATAAGTAAGGCACACACCAAAAGCAGTACGAAGGTAAGTAAGCACCTTGATGCATCGGTACTGTACTCGAGTACTTGCGCCGTGCCGAACCAGTACACTTGAAGCGAATGAAGAGACAAAGTGAAAAAAACAGAAGGTTCCTTTCACCCAAAGTTCCAACCTTCTTCTCGCTTTACAAGGATCATCCATCCAAAAAAGGGAATAAAAATTCAGAAAAATTCTCAACCACTAATCTTGATTGGGGAAAAGCACATAAAGTAGGGAGTACAAATATTGAATCGTGACCGGGGGAAGGGGGCAGTGAACAGGCAGAGGCAGGCAGGAGGAGGAGGAGGAGGAGAGTCATAACTTTCGCACTTACACAAGCCCAGTGCGGGACTTTTGGAACCAAAGACGCTTGTGATTGGGGGGGAAGGGTTTGAAAATGGTTTAGGTCCGTGGCTTTGACTTTTCTTGTTTTCTTCCCATTCGGTGCCCTGGGAGGGAGAGAAAGTTGAATCGGTTTAAATACTCGGAGGAGCGGTCCTCCCCCCCCGCGTGGTTTTCCCTTCTTCTGCTTTTTTGTTTTTTAACGGTGAATTACGGTAAGACCTTTGACGATTACTGCATTTTCGTCGTTCATTCATTTTGTTCGGGGAGTTACGTACTTGCTGAATTGGATTGTTGGATTCGCTCTTTTTGTCCAAAATCCGTTCGTTCATTGACTGCAATACTACGCGCTACGCTGCACGCACTATCGTCGTCGTACTAGATATTTGAATATCAGTACTTTACAGCTCCTACAGCAGAAAAAACACAAACATTCAAAATGTCCTCGGTGCGTTCGTCTCTACCTTTCATCCTGAGCCTCTTTCTGCTCTTCCTCACCAAGCGGGTAACTGCCCATCCGGCAGAGCAGACGAGACCAGATGCAGAGATACCATCGGTATTACCCCCTTCCCCCTCCCTTTCGGACTTCAAACCTTGTTAACAAACTTTAGGCTTCCCTGGACCTCCTCCGCCGGGATTTGCAAGCCCGTTCATTTGCCGACTTCTTCACGACCCCAACTATAATAGCCCTCTCTGCGGGGGGTTCCTCCCTACTGCTATTAATAATCCTCCTCTGCGTTTGCTGCCACCGGAAGCGCAAGCGGGGTCGAGAAATCCTGGCCGCGTACGAGTCCCCGGACAGAACACCATATGAATCAATTCAGCTGCAGAAGAAGAAGTCTGCTAGTACCACTTACCTATCCACCACTACCTCTCCATCGACGACGACGGAGAAATCGGATGTTCGAAAGGACGGATTACAAGTACACGTTAGTGCAGTAGTGGTGCCAACGGGAGGGTACTCGCCAACAGGAGGAGGGTACTCACCCAGGAGTAGCAGTTTGGGGGCGAGGGGAGGACAGGGAGTTAGTGTTCCTGGAAGAGTCCTTGTCAGGGGAAATGGTGAGAAGGAGATAGAGGCTGGATATATTCCCCCGCCTGCTTCACCGTTCACGCCTAGGCCTGCACCTTCCTTCGTGCCGTATTCACCTACTACAACGCCGCCGATTCCTTCTTATGGACCGCCCTCGCCAAGGCCTGTTGCCGGACCTTATGGGTACGGTGGTGGAAGAGGAGAAGTTATTGGTGGGGCATTATAGTTTGCCCTGGGGTTTTTGATGGCTGGGTGCACGGGGTTTGTCATGGGTCTATGACTTGCAGTTCGGATTTCATCTTTTGCTCTAAGATTTATTTGCAGGGCACGCGTAGGGAGGAAGGGGCTGGATTATTTCCTTTAATTCTCCTTCATTCACTATCTCGGTTTATTGATTGAATGATGGCTTGATTTATTGAAGACAAACCAGGGGAAGGGGAAGGACATTATAAACAAACATTAAAACCGGAGTTTTTCACATTTCTATTTCTTTTACTTCAAACCCTTTCTTTCTTTCAATCTTTTTTTTTCCCTTCTCGACTTGCATGCAAAAGGGGGGTTATATCGCACTATTATCACGTTTCTCACTAAACTTAACTTTTAAATGTTTATATTATTATTTTCACTTATGGCTTCTTTCCTTTTTTCTCATGGTCTTTCATGTTCTGGACCTGTTCGGCACTTATTGTGTACCAATTTAAAACAATCGGGATTTTGTCAAAATATACAAGCCGTTAGGCCATAAGCGCCAATGTGCCAAAAACAGACTGCTGCCCCCATCGAGTTTTCCGTATAAAAAAAAGTTCCTTCTCAACAGGTGCATGCCTATCACCATAACCTAAAAAGAGATCCAGCGATTTCATGGATAACACAATTTAACATGAAGATTCAGATAATTGAAGGCCAGGTTACTAAAATTATGCTTAAAGAAAGAGAAAATTCTGACCCAAAGAGTTCTGGAGGAAGAGCCTCAAGAACATTGGCGAGACAGGAGGTTTATATAGGACTTCTACTTGGAACAATTGCTCCTGCAGTCTTCACTCAGCGGAACGTAACGAAAAGATAAAAATAAAAAAATAAAAAAAGGTTGACAAATTTTATGCATTAAATTCCCAGATATATCCCCTTTCCCCGATCACTATTCCTAGAAGCACAAAACAAGATTTGTTGCGCACCTTTGTTTTGTGGTTTTCTGTTGGCCCAACCCAACGTGCATTTTGTGCGCTGCTGCTGCTGCTGCTGCAAGGTACCGGTACGGTATGGCGGGAAAAAAAAAAACCGGGGTGGATGGGTTACCGTATGATATGTTATTGCTTTCTTTTTTTTTTTCTTTGTCTCCAGTCAGCCAGCCAGCCAAGCTCATAAAATAGAACAAGAGTTTTCCTTTTATCATACTTGTAAACGGACCCCACTCACTCACTCATAGTTGACTTTGATACTTACGGAGGTACAGCCCATAAGTATTGTACACTCGCGGTAAGAAAATTACCGGACAATTGCGGAATTAGATCTGCGAATGATTACTTAATAGTCAAAAAGTTATTCCTCTATTGTCCGGTAATTTTCTTACCGCGAGTCTATGTTACACACGCACCTCATGCATAACCCTCTACCTGTGTAACATAAAATACTTATGGGCTGTACCTCCGTATTATCTCCTGGACTGCTGAAACCGTGGAAAATGTTGTGCCGCCCCTGTCAGTTTCTAAGACACTGATGACTAAGGCGCCATCAGAGTATTCTTCAGTATGGTGTGAGTAGATGCGATCATATAGCTAAATTTGGGTATGGTCTGAGGTTTGCATGTCTGCGAATTCGTAGTAACTAACAAAATTTAGTGATATGATCATATTTACTCACACCATCACTAAAGAATACTGTGATGGCACCTTAGTCATCAATGTCTTGGAAACTGACAGGGGCGGCACAACATTTTCCACGGTTTCAGCAGTCCAGGAGATATCATACCGGGGAACGGTTATGCTACCGTACGTTGACAGTTGCTAAGAAAGAAAGCCGTACTGTAAGCTGACGCCCGTGTGCGAGCGAGCGCACACAGAAGAGATGGCTTTTTTTTTTGCATAATTTGTTGTTGGAAGTTTTCTTAACAACTGTATGATATTCTTCTCCTCTTAACAGAATCCTATCATCAATTTCCTAACTCAATCCTAAAATCCATCTTGGAACGAGGTGAATCTGAATATACACGTACCGTACGTAACTGTCTCAGTACAGGTACTAGTACTATACGAGTCTATAACTTTTTTTCTCTTTTTCCTCGATGCTGTTTCGTTTTTTGCGGATAGGTTCAAGTAACCGAAGGAAAGAACTAGACAGCGCTTGTGGCAGAATGGATAGTTGCCCGCACAGCCCGATTTGTGTTACGTGCGAAGGGGGGGGGAAGAGACAGGCAGGCAAGGCAAGGGGGGTCGAGCAAGTACAAATAGTGCTGGACTGAACCATGGCTGGTATCATATCATGATCTAAATTTTTTTTTCTTCTTCCTCCCCCTCTAGAAAAAAGGGGGACGAAAAGCACAAAGTGCCAAAGAGAGTTCTTGCTCTCCGAGACAAAAATGAATAAATAAAAATTTAATAATAAAAATAATGAAAAGAGAAGAGAGAGAGAAAGAGAGAGAGGGAGAGAAATGCTGGGCATTACTAAGAGGGGTAGGTAGGCAACTCCAACGTTCTACTTGTACTCGGGGGTGTAGGTGGGTGATCGGACAGCCAGGGATTAGAGGCATCAAAGCGTCTTGCTTGTTTGAGTAATTTCGATGCCAAATTCATTCTTTTATTTCCTACGAAGGAAGTAAGTTCAGGCCTCTGGAATCCCTGTCTGTCCGATCACCCACCTACACCCCCGAGTATAGTACAGTACGTGCAGGTACCATACGGTACCGGTAATTGCGCTGTGTCCGATTATTCGGGTTTCGTGTTGCACAGCATGGTGACTTGAAATCAACAAAAAAAACAAAAAAAAAACAAACGCGGCGCGATGATGATTTTCGAGGGTTTTTTCCAGCCAGCCTACGGTACGAAGATGTGGCTTCATAGAAAGAAAGTCATTCAGAAGGCGCTCCGCTCTACTGTAAGTTTTTGTATTATATTTTTCCGGCCCTGGAAAAGGAAGCGATGTTCGTGGATATACTTGTAAAGTGAAATTTGAAATCACAAGTACGGAGGTACAGCCGGTAAGTTTTGTATGTTACACAGGCAGAGGGTTCTGGGTGAGGCGCCTGTGTAACATACAAAACTTACCCGCTGTACCTCCGTACGTGTTATGAATGGTTCCTTCTTCGAAGTTAACTTACCGGTTTATTTTACTGCAGCCAAGCATCCATCACCACCACTCGTATGATACGAATATTTTGTATGCGTTAAGTAAGCGGAGCGATTGATTACCGATGTTGTTGTTGATTCTTTCAAGTTGCCCAGCCGACCGACCGACGCCAACTGTACAGTGCGGGTATCACGGGCGGGGAATAATCTCTTAAAATCCACGTCCGTCTCCGTCAACCCGGATAGGTTTGGTTTTTGACACGCACGCTAACGGGATTGCGGATAATCAGTTTACGTGTAATGAGATCCAACACAACACGTCCTTGATCTTATCATATCATATCATACCCCCTGTGAGAAAAAAACAGTAATCCATCTCCGGAGCCCTTTTTTTTTTTTTGACTCTTAGAATTCGGAGATTGCAATGGGCTGGCGGAGCAAGTGAATTTTTTTTAGAAAAGAGATTTTATGGGCAGTACATCATACGGTACCGTACGGTAGGCCAGTACCTATGGATGGTATCATAAGTTCTGTGCGAGTAGGAGGAGTAGGGGGGGCAAATTAGGAGGTTGGATGGAGTGCCGGCATACAAATAATTGGACCGTTTGCTTTGGTGGTCTGAAATTTCCTTCTATGGAAAAAGGGGAGCCGAGGAACGTAGCAATCTGAGAAACATGGAAGAAATAATAATAATAATAATAACAATAATAATAGTTGCAATAAAAAAACGCTAGACTTTACCAGAGGAGGCAACTTGAACGATATAGCACTATAGTCTGGTTATTTGAGATTTTTAGTATTTTACGGTACCATACCATGCCGGTAAGCTACAGCGCCAGTACCAGTACCAGTACCGTACGGTACAAAATTGTGATCAATGTATAAAGTACGATACTACGGTACCGATGGCAAGAGAGAGAGAGAGAGAGAGCTAAATAGTTGTAGAGGCATGGCGCGAAATACTGAATGTAATGATGGATAAAGGGGTGCTGGGAGGGGACGAGGGTAAGTGCTGTTCCGAAAGGCGGGAAACAAAAGAGTGGGAAAAGGGGAGAAGAAAGGAAAAAATGGCTATAAAGGTATATATTAATAGAGAGATATCCCCGTCGTGGTGGCATTGTGGTGTTTCTGGTCCTATGGGCCAGCTAGCCAATCACGACTTCATATTCAGCTCGTGGGGCAAAAACAACCGGGCGAGAGAGCATAGTTGGATATACATATGAAGGTTAATAGGGTGATAACTGCGCTCTAGCCTAAAAAAAAAATGAATGGGGAATAAAACAACCTGCGAGGGGTTTCGCTTTGCTGTTGTGGTTTGCTTTCTTTTTGCCATGCTTCTTTTTTTTGTTTTCGGCTTTTTGGCCAACCAGCCTGCCCTGATATCGTACACAAAAAAAGACTCCAATCCCAGTCACAAATACACATTAACACCACCGGCCGAATAATATTAAGAGAGCAAGTTCCAACATTATATTCCAGCAAGATAAGAAATCTATAATTACCCCTCCTTTCCTCCCCGTCGCTCATCTCAATCCACATCAAACGGCGGTGCGGTCCTCGATGGAGGAAGGAGAGGAGCATTAGCGGCAACCCCACCCCCTTTCATAGAAATAATCCTGATGGCCCTCCTCATCCCCTCCAACTTCGCTTTCTCCGTAACCAGCTGCCTCTGGGCAAGCTCCCTAATAGCTCTCCTCGCCTGCTTCGCGTGTAACTCGTGAAAACTCGACAATTCTCCGGCAGCTACGGTCTGCGTATACCTCAGTTCAGAGGAAAGGGTCAAGTACTGCTCTTTGGATTTGGCAACGTTGTCCGCCGCCTCCTGGTGTATCTTTGCGCGCGTGTCGTCTAGCAGTCCTAGCGGCCAGCGGTCTGAGCGTCGGAGGGAGTTGATGTGCTTGTCTACTTGTTTTTGTAAACGGGACATTTGGTTGATGAGTTGGCGGGGGCGGTCTAATGCTGTCATTACCCCGTTCAGAGAGGATTGGAGGTTGCGGAAGTCCTCGAGGAATAGGGTGTAGGGGTTTGACTCGCTGGGGATTAGGATTTCGGAGAATTTGTGGAATGAGGCTAGCTGTGGGGTGTCGTGGAGAAAGCTGAAGCCGGAGATGTGCTTGCCACAGAGTTTGAAAGCGTCGGAGAAGTCTAGGTTTGTTCGGTTTAGCTGATTAGTTATTGAATGTGATGGGGAACCCTACCAAAGAGTGTGGTTCGTATGGCATTAGCCCTTCGAGTCACACTTCTGCACGCAAAATTGATACTCCGGACAGAATCCTTTGCATGGGTGACGAAAACCTCTACATCTCTTGTATCTTCTATCGGCTGGTATTCTTCACGGATCTTCTCCATCCTCGCCTCGGCCTTTTTCTTACTTCGCTCAATCATTAGGCTCTGCTGGATCTCGGGCACCAGAAAGAACTCCCATAGCAGCTCGTGCGTCGAGAACGTCGAATGGACAAGCAGTGTCTTGAGAAACCAGTCTAATCTGAGCTGGATATCGCGGAGAACGGACCTCGAAGGCTTGGAAGGTATTTGATAGGGGCTGCGTGGAACCGGTATTGTCGGCAACCATGATCCCGGGTTCTCGTATGCAAGCCACTCTGCTAAGAATTGAAAGTCCGTGAGTGATCGTCGGCACGTAGTAATCATAAACGTTGAATCCCCTGAAGGAGCACCGCTCTTGACAACAACTCGTATTGTGGCATCTTCAACAAAGAAAGATCTCACGACTGCGGTGACCCTCCCGTCAGGCATGGGGGGATTTTGAAACAAAACTAAGTCTGTAAGATGGGAGGTTAAATGCCTGCTGTTTACAGTGCGCTCGTTGAAATTTCTTACCATCAATCCGATTTCTCACATCGTCATCTTTGGCCAACTCCACTGCTGTCAATCCCCTGAGTTCTTTCGCGGAGAGGTCCACCCTCGGATCCCCAAACATGGTCCTGACCGCCTCAACTCTGCCATATTTGCTTGCTACCATCAAAGCTGTAAACCCCCTGTTATTCGTCGCATTGACTCCCGAGTCGCACCGCAGCAATGTTCGTAACACGGTAGGATCACTCGCAATATGTAGTAGAGTGTTCCCTTTTGTATCCACGTGCTCGTCAAGATGTAATTTGCATCCGTCCCGTTGCGCGTGTTGGGCATTTTTAATTGCCGCCTGAACCATTTCCTTATACTGGGCATGGTCGTAAGATCTGCAGAGGGCGAACAGAGGGGTTTGACCGTTTTTGTCTTTATACTTCCAAGGCAGCCAGCGACCTAACCGGCTTATCAAATCCGGGGTGCTTTAGGAATCAGTATTAGGCGATTTCCACGATGGGGCAGAACTAACTGGAATAGATAATGTGCAATAGTCCTACCAGCACTGTCTGCCTTCTGAAAATACTTCCTTTGCATTTCTTCTGGTAATGAAAGCACTCGTGGTAGGAGCAAGGCCAGGATATCTGTGCTCTCAGCTTGAACAGCAGAAGATAGTAGTGTAGTTCCTTCATTGTTGGTATCTTCAACGAAAAACTCTGTGTCGAATAATGGGGTGCTGAGTAAATATTTCAAAACATGTACCCTTCGCTCCTGGACTGCCATCATTAGTATTGACTCTCCTTGAGCGTTGCGTGTTTTGCATAATTTCTCAGCCGAAAACGAGTCAGCATTCTGACTTTGGGAGGTTAAGGTTCTTGATAACCGTCTTAGAGAGGAAGTCGAGGTGTCATCAATTGTAGTAGCCAGGCTAGCCACACTCCTGCCCCGCGTCTTCCTGGCATTCCCGGGCCTTTCGTCGAATTTAAACCGGGTTGTTCCGGTTCGTATATTTGGCGTAACTTTCAGCGTGGGTGGTAATAAAATATTATTGAGAAAGTCCGCATCCTCCTGACCGTCAGCTCGGAGGTCTTCCAATCGTACGCTAGAGACTCCGATTGACTTGGAAGAGGAGCTGTCTGTTGCTGCTGCCTCAAACGGATCCGTGTATGCTTCCTCATCGGGGGTATCTAATGACGATGCATTTGGATCAATCCCATTGGGTAGTGTAATTTCCTCGTCTTCAGTACCAGCTGTCATGTTAGGCAAGGGTTCTGGGGCGTCAATCGCTAGTGAGACACCGTTTGAAAGTGGCACCGACTCGGCTTTTATCGGGCTGGCAAATGGCGAGTCAGGTAACTCTCCATCAAGACCGGCTGTGGCATCTTTGTTTATAGAGGGGAGTGCTGATTCCTCATCCTCAACAGGCTCCGAGATATCTGAAGCTGCATCATTAATCGCTTTAGCTGCGCGATCACTCGCTCCCTTCCTTAAACTCTCTTCAAACGGTTGGTTGGGGTGTTGTGTTGCCGGGCTATGTATCTCTATTGTAAGATGCGGGTTTGGGCTTCTACCTCTTTCATTGCCACTCTCCTCTTCACTTTCGCCTGCCTCGTCGTCGCTTTCGTTTGACACTTTTGAACCGATGGCACTGTTTTCCCTGCTTCTGCTGGCTTCTGCACTCTGAATACCTGGTTCTAAAAGCCTCTTGACAGTCTCCAGATCCCCTTGGCGGACGCTTCTCCATAGGTTTTCGTTAGACCTACTGGCCGCGCTTAAAGCATGGTCCTGTGCTATGTGAAATAGCACTGCTTCTAGGGTACTCAAAACATATCCGGTCTCTCCCTGCTCCACGTCTTCGGAAAACATGAAATTTCTCATATAACTCAAACTCGCATGTAGATTTGGTACCTTTGCTCTGATGACCACAATAAGGAGCAAGGAAACGAGCATATCTGCATTCATTGTCACAACAGTTGACTTTTCCGGGTTACTTGAAGAGGTGGTTTCTTCTTGGTCTTGGATATCGCTAGCTTCCATTCGGGTTAGAGTTTGAGCTGTTTCTAGTAAATGTTGCACCATAGCTTGAGGAGATTTGGAATCCCCTATATGTTCAAAGGATTTGATTCCCCGGTTGAGCCTTTTGATAAGGCTCTTAGTTCCTTGGTGATCTAGAAGTGGGATCCCGACTTGGGTTAGATCCACACTCTCCATGTCTAGGATCTTCTGCTCTAATTCCTCATCTTCAATACTCTTTGTGGCGCATATACGAGGAAAAAGTATCGAGTCATGTAGCTGTTCAGCTACATATCGTTCAATTAATCGGTCTACGGCTGGGCCGGTAAGCTCTGTGGATGTCGCAAGTAGGTTTAATTGCGATTGGTCTACTCGTTGAAAAAGGTCAACTGCCGACATGATGGCTGACTCCAGCGATCTCCGTATCTCACTTTCGTCGGCAGCTTGCTTGTAAACGTCTCCATTCCCAGATGAATGAATAGAATTTTTGGCAGATGAATGGCCTGATGCTACTGATCGTGGGGATGGCGGAGGAAGCGGTAATGGCTTGAATTTTTGGAAGGAAATTTCAAACTCTTGAAACAACTTCTCCAAGCCTGGCTGCATTTGTCTAGCAATCATTGGAAAAAGCATTAGTAGCTCATTGAATGATTTGATGTCCTTCTTTCTTGGCCCACTAGTTCTTGCGACAGGCGGTTCGGTGTTTGTTCGATCTCTCAGCAAAGCCGGTACTGCCGGAACAGGTTCTAGAGAACCAATAAGGGGCTTCGATATGTAGTAGATCAGCCACTGTTGAGGCTCGTTGGTGTCAGGATAGAATAGCGCATCGTTCAGTAACTGAGCTTGATTTAGGCTCCGAAACCCTATCAGCCAGTCAGTACCTAGGCTTCTTACATCTCCGTCGCCCCGCCATTTACTCAACGTAACACCCCAAAAGGTCTAGAAAGAGCCCGACATACCTTTGTTAGAGTAAATCCATGAGTCCTTTACAACCACCGTTCTGCCGTTGAAAGTTGTGTATTGCCTAGCTTTCCCCCTATTTTCTCTAGATCCCACCATGGGGGATGCGGAACCGCCACTGGGGATCCGGAGAACATGACTTCCTAAGAATTCGTCTAGTCCAGCAAGATCCGAGTAGAGCGATCCCGTCTCACGGTCGCGGGTATTCGTTAAGATATCGGTGGTGGGAACCAATAGTATCTAGCGAACGCGCGATCGGGGTTAGCTCTTTGAAACCATCGCAATCAAATAGCAGTCCTACAAAAAAGGTAAAAGAGAGAGCGTAGTACGTGATCTTGAATGGGAGTGCATTGGGCAGGGAGGGTGGAGCGGAAGAAAGCGCGGAGGTATGGGTTGAGTAAAGGCATTCATGGAGGTCCCGTAGCGGTTATCGTTGGGCCGACGATGTGAGCGGAGGGGGTGGTCGAGTGAGATTGCTTTTCGTTTCTTTGGGGGCTCGAATGATTGTGAGGAACTTTGGCAGGTGATGGTGTGGTTTGGAGGAAGCGCGCCGTGCTGGTAATTTGGCTGCGAAAAGCCCGTGATAGAGTAGAGGAAGTCGATAAATCAGACTGAGGGATCTGTGGCGTTTAGATGCTAGATGTCCACGGTATGCGTAACAACCCTTGCGGCTGCGGATGAATGGGAATAACTGATCCAGTCAACGGGTAGGGCAGGAGATGAAGGTCACTAGTAAGGCGGTAACTAATGCTGCGTTGAGATGCTCTATCCTGAATAGACTGCAGATATTTCTCTGATGCAGTGGTGGGTAAAGGTATCATACCATGAATGGCACTTCCGTTATCTTAGGTATAGCTTGGTGTGGTGCACCGCCACTCTAGGAGGGGCTCGTGGTTTTTCCCTAATCACTGTGCTATACGTGTAACCTGCCGGTATCCAACCCTCGTGGCAGGCATAAGTTAAATTCTACAAACATCACAGCGGCAGGTTGGCTGTGATAATGACATTGTGATAATGGGATAACTGGTACTTGTGCTGTACTGTATATTTCTTTGAAAGAGTTGGAGTCTGCACATTCTTCATTATCCTTCACGGACGGTTAATATTGCGATTTCCAAAACACTTGAATGTCGTAGACAGCTCGGGTCGTGGTGGGGGTAGGAACGAGAGCCAAAACATTTTCGGACCTCATTTTGCTGATGAGGCCAACAAAATATCATAAAGCTGTTAGAAAGTGTCCGAGGAACTATCTAAGGTGCTCAGGTTTTTCCTTTCGAGTTCCCCCAGCTTCTCGAGTGCTTTGGAAATGGCGGTTGGGAGTCAATGATAAATATATCGCACCTCTACCGGCAGCTCAATTTAGGCCACGAATCGGTGTAGTGGGCGTTCGCATTCATAGTAATTCACGACAATAGGGAACGCAATTTTTATATCGAGAATCTAGTGATATTTATTTCACCTTACTGGTAACTGTTGAAGACCAAGTACGCCCCGCCCCCTTGCATAAACCGTGAGAAAGCAGAAGAAACCCATGAGATAAAAAGGAAAAACTAATTTCATGTTGATATTTTTCAGTTTTTTATTTTTAGAAAACCCAGACCGTAAGAAGTGCCGTTGAGGACAAATAAGTTTCGGCCGGAATTAAACATCCGCGGCTTTTGTTTTTACAAAGTTTAGTAGCGGTAGCTAGGGTAAGGTTAGTACAGGTTAAACTGTTCGTGAGAGGGAGGATTATTTCATACATGTCGGACTTGTATGGTCCCTCGGCCGAGAGACTGAGATATTCGGACTGCTTAGGAGTCAAAGTCTCAAGTTTGACATTCAAGCTATAGAAATTATTAGTCGGTTTCATACTGTGAAAAATTTCACAGAGGGGCACTTACTGAGATAGATGAAGACGAGCGACTTCCTCATCAAGAATCTTGGGGAGGGTGTAGACACCAACCTCAAGCTTGCCAGCAGCCTTGCCGAACTCGGGATACTTGGAGGTGAACGCAGTGTCCTGAGCCTTGTAGAGCAAGATCTGGGCAAGGGTTTGATTGGTAAAAGAGCAGCTCATGACAAAGGAAGAGTGACCGGTGGCACATCCCAAGTTGACGAGACGGCCCTCAGCTAACAGAATAATACGTCTGCCACTCTTCATGTGGAAGCGATCAACCTGTGGCTTGATAGAAACGGTCTTGACGGCGTTTTCCTTGAGCCAGGCAACATCAATTTCGCAATCGAAGTGACCAATGTCTATCAGAGATTAGCAAAGTGCTTATGTGATATTTATCTGGGAACACGTACTGCAAACGATAGCATCATCCTTCATGACCTCAAAGTGCTTAGAGGTCAAGATATCTGTGCAACCGGTGGTGGTAACAAAGATCTGACCCTGGGGAGCGGCCTCTTCCATGGTGGTAACTTGGTATCCGGAGACAGCAGCCTGGAGAGCATTGATAGGATCAATCTCAGTAATGATAACACGAGCACCGAACGAACGGAGGGCGTCGGCACAGCCCTTTCCAACATCACCGTAACCGGCAACTACAGCAGTCTTTCCAGCAATCATGACATCGGTAGCACGCTTGATACCATCAAGGAGAGATTCGCGGCATCCGTAAAGATTATCAAACTTAGACTTGGTAACAGAGTCGTTGACGTTGATTGAAGGAACCTTGAGGGCTCCCTCCTTCAGCATCTTGTAAAGGTGGTGAACGCCGGTGGTGGTCTCCTCAGATAGACCATAGCAGTTGTCGAGCATTTCAGGGTATTTCTTGTGGACGAGAGCAGTAAGATCGCCGCCGTCATCGAGGATGAGGTTTAACCTCTTTCCATCCTTGAATGAGGTAAGTTGTTGTTCCAAGCACCAGTTGTATTCCTCCTCGGTCTCACCCTTCCAGGCAAAACTATTTTGACAATTAGGTTATGAAATGAGGTCAATATCTGTGGCGAGACTTACACAGGAACGCCGGTTGCAGCAATAGCAGCCGCAGCATGGTCCTGAGTGGAGAAAATGTTGCAAGAGGTCCAGGTGACTTCGGCACCAAGGGAGGTGAGTGTCCTAAATCGGTTAGGCTCAATTCCAACAAATGTTGGACTCTTACGAACTTACTCAATAAGTACGGCAGTTTGGATGGCTGAAGATTGTAAATGATTAATACACACGAACGACATTAATTGAATAGTACAGATAGGAGGGGGAAATCACTCATGTGAAGGCATCCGGCAATGCCTACAGTTCCGTGTCAGTCATGTCTCTTGGATTTTATTGAGAATTGCATTCTGTGACTTACGGGCACCAGCCAAAGGTTGGTCCTGAGCATACTTGGTACGAGTTTGCATCAAACCCTATGAATAAAGTGTCAATTGAATCGTTCGTTGGTCCATGGAAGCTAGAGCTACAAACCGGCATTTCCTGTAATCATTGTTAGTTCATTGAACTGAAGTTGCGTGGACGAAGGAAAAGGGGAAAAAAAATAGAACTCGCATTTTCAGCCAACTCGATCTCGCGACGACCAAAGGCCGCGAGGGACTAGAAGCGAAACAAGTCAGCATTCATCGTAACCATAGTATAAACCAGCTTCAATTGAAGTTCAGGTGATACTCACGATATCGGCAACCTTGTACTTGGTAGCAGGGGCAGACATGTTTGATTGATTGGAGTTTGGTTGAAGAGAGAATTAGTGCTGGATCTAGGTTAATAGGATGAGCGGAGGAGGAATGGAGGAGGAGAGTTTACAGGCTTGGGATTGAGGAGTTTTAAGGACGAAAGAAGGCCGGCTGTTGGGAGGAGGCGGAGAGGGATGGATGTGTTGTCCTTGTTGGAATTTTCCTTAGGGACGGAAGAGGCTCGGAAAAAGTTCGGAAAAAAAATTCGGGAAAAGGCAAAGAGGGGTCCGGGTTACACAAGGTAAGCGGGGTTCCCGCCCGGGCAGGACTGGGCCGTTGGAGAAAACGCGATGGAAACGCGAGGCCCAGAGTTAACCAATAGTGATTGACGAAGAGAATTCCCCGAATCTGAAATGAAGATCTTAAGCAGCAGAGTAACGCATCCGAGATCCGGGTTATGTAGTCGGGGTCATTAAAAGCCATAGGAAATGATCGTCTGGATTGACTACTTCATGACGAGACCTCATCAAAAATTGGAGGCTAAGGATCTTTTGGGGACAGCAAGCCGGAGTAGCTACTGAGCATGATACCCCGGGAACAAAATGATAAAACAAATAGAAGGCATAAATCGGAATCAGAAATAACTCAATTTCAGATGGAGTTGCAATAATGAAAATTCCCTCAAAAATTTTGACCCTCACTTGCTCAATTGGGGGTAACTCGAAAGCAACTGGTCTGGGTTTTTGACTTCTGTAACATTCTATTTCTCCCCAGACATCATCATCGTCTGATCAAGTAATCCCTAGGTTGCCACCTTCTAGTTTCAAATTTTAATGACTCCCCGAGTACTGAGTATATCTTCGTTCGGTCAGTTTGAGAGGTCGTCTCTAGAAATCCCATATGCATGGAGCAGGTGCTCCGAATAGTAGATAATCTACCCAACTTTCAATATGGTACATAGGGGCCTTGGGCAGAGAACAATGATATAGAGGCCATTTAGCGTAAATGTAAGTGTCACTCTCTTCTATATTGGAATTCTCAGGGAGACTTCTTAGTTTGCTCACAACAATTAGAAGCCCTATAAATTGGGCGGGGCGGGTCTTACTTATGTGTCCAAAGCGAGGCTACCGTCTTTGGGGTCTACTCGACCAGTTGTTGATGGGGAGATGGGAGAGTAAACAGGATGGCCCCCATTTCGAACCTGCGCTGTCTGAACTTATTAACAGCACAACTTGCTGGTTGCGTGCTGACAGGCGTATTATTATGAGCATTCTTTGTGTTCAAACTACATAACCTTTGCACCTCATTCCTGTATCATAAAAAGTCGCAGGACCGTTCTGCGCAATTTCAGTTCAGCCGTTCTGTTGTTTTTCTGAAGTGTAAGGAATCTTATCTTATTCGCGGTATCATATCACAGAGTTTAGGAATCTGAGCCCTATGACTTGTGTGCTGCACCATTCCACTATGTTCTTGATAATTTATGAAGTCTTGGCACGAATTCTTGGTTTTAGTGGAAGCTGCGAGCCAGTGCCTGACTGCTGCTCTGTAAGCTGCGCTGATATTGTATGGGCAGTCTTGGGCGATTAAATGATTAGGGAGAAGCTGGCCTTTCTGGGAATGGGGCCGGATCTGCCTTTCCTTGGGATGGGCTCGTTTGTTATATTTGTGGTATCTAGATGCCTTGTGAATGAGTTTTCATCCTCCCTGAGGCCTAGTACGGTAGCCTGTCAGACTACTACCGTCGTTTGCTAGATGCAGGCTTACTTCCTAGGGTCAGTCGACTAGGGAAGCCATTTGGCACACCAATGTGTGGGTATTCTTGCACCTATTGTAGCCACACATAGAAAGCTGCAATGCTGTCTCTGAGGGAAGGTGAATGTTAGTACTGGCTTTGAAGGCTGAAGTTCATGCAGCCGACAGTGAGTTTAAGCATATGGCACCATAAGTATAAAAACTCTGTTTGGCCATTGATTACAATATGGTACGTGTCTTTTCTTTTCTCTCACTATCTCCCGCTTCTTATTGGTTAGTATCCCTAACGCCAAAAGGCAGAGAATCAGTCAGCGATGTTGGTGAACTGTGCTTGGGCCAAGACATCTGCCTTACCTGCCGGTGTTGAGGTGGTATTGGGATTGCCTTAGCCGATAACTGCAGGATGCTTCGCAATTGAAGCCAATCTGCTTCAAATAGTGAATCATGCTGTACTGTACTCGAGTACTAGCTTAGGTAAAAATAAAAAAAATAAAAAGTCCACTAAGTTTGACTGATAGCTAATGTCCCTGCACCGAGTCTTGTGAATCCCTTAAGGTCGATGATAGATAAATAGTTACCATATCTGGGCTTAGATGGTTTAAAAACGCGCGGACTTTAAAATTAACAATAAGTCAAATACCGGTATCTCTCTTTTCCCAATAACCCCAAAAGCCTGTGTTCACCTAGTCCATGCTGCATCGTTTTGCCAAGTTCTTGCAGCATTAGGCAGATACTGCGAGGGCTTAGATAGGGGCGAAATGCTCGATCATTGTACACCACGCGTTAGCAGAATCGTTCCACATGCGCTAGGCCACTTGCCTTCTCTCCATCGTATCTCTCCGTAGCCCTAATTATCAAAGTGCGTAATTGGCATAACAGGCCAGGGGGGATAAAGCGAACCAAGTCAATTAGGCATATGGGCAGGGCATTTTCTACTCCATGACAGACAGGGATTACTTGAATTTTGCGGGCTAACTTTCCCTGTCTTGCACCCCCGGGTCCATAAAGTTCTCGTACCATCCTTGTGTCCCAGGAATAATACTTACAGACAACAGCAGAACAGGAGCCTTTTAGATGACTGTTTTCTGGTGCCCTCCCGGGGCACTGCGAGCACCTATCATAATTTGTTTCTTACCGATTGGCAGGGGGAGAGGGCTAGCGAAGCGTTTCCAAGGGCCAGTAATACAAGGGTTGTACTTGGGGGGTATGGGAACTTTGCAGAAGGGGCTGTACGATCGTGCAAGAAATCTCCCCGGGTATCTGCACAATACTTGGACGGGTCAGGGGGATGGGAGTCTTGGCTGTGGAGTTTTTCGATTATCAGGGTGCAAGCCAAGTGTTGGATTGTACTGTACAAGTGTACTCGAGCACTCGTATAGGTACCTTTGATTTCACTAAAGAAAACTGACAGGAGTTTCATATCAGCATCTAACAAGCGATATACTTAACTTGTGAATGGGTGTTCGAGGCCAGGAGGACCCTTTGTCTTGCCCTCGCTAGGCTCTTGAAAGAGTAAACTAACTCCCGTAAGGACTGGAACGATTGAACCTCAAGCAAGGGAGTTAGAATTGGCTCTCCGATCGGTAGTGAGGTTTGCTGTATTTTGATTTTGATTTGTGTAAGCAGTGGTCCGAAACTAGTTTTTTCCCCGAGCGGTTCGCGCTTTTACTCAAAGAGGGGAATTCTGGATGTCTTGGTGGAGGTTCAGTTATTTTGGTTCTCGCAGGAGCATACAGTACCTGCAAGAATCCGAATAAACTGACATTGTGCTAGGACGTTGGAGTTGCCCCTCTTGGTAAGGTCTGATGTTTTTTTTCTTTTTTATTTGTCTCGGGGGCAGATTTCTGGTTTTTTCGCCCTTTTTCCAGAGGAGAAAATTTTGGACTACCCAGAATATAATCTGTTTATTCAAGTTTTTACAGTAGTTTTCTGATCCCTATGTTTGGGTATAATGTTCGTGCTTCTTGCTGGGGACGAACACTTTACCACACAGTATTTATCCCTTAGTCGGTCTGAAGCAGTAAAATTACAAGTGGTAGCTAGGCACACTTGGAATATCTCCCTACATAGAGAGCCCCGGATAGCAAGTACTCACCCTTTATTGGCTCGCCTTTGTTGGGTTTGTGGCTTTGAGCTGCAGTCAAAAGGGTCTTGTAGACTAGGTGAGCGTTCAGCGAGGCGACACCCTCAGCGAGGCTTGGCAGAGATTTGTTAGCAGTTTGGTTTGAGGAGCACGGAAATTTGGTGTTAAGTCATGCCAAGCCTCGCTGAGGGTGTCGCCTCGCTGAACGCTCACCTAGTCTAAGCTAGTGCTCCTTGTGCTGGGTGCTCGCTCTGGGGGGGTTGTGCTGTAGATCATTCAGCAGCTAGCTATTTGGGTTATGAATATCGGCTTTTTACAAGGCACAGGGGGGTTGTTTTCGTACAGCCAACGCCAAGCAATTAACTGAATGAGAGCAAGAGAAGACAAAATACCGAACAGTAAAACTTAGAAACACAACAATCTATTATGGATATTAAAGGCTGAACAGGAGTTCTTTTTTTTTTTACATTTATATATATTCACAACTTATCCTTATATGCTTATCTCTCTTCCTCTTATTTTTTAAAATTTTTCTTAGTGTTCCTTCCATTCATTTTATTTGCTGCTTGTTCTCCGGTGTTTTTCTACCCAAGAAAATTCATGTCTTAGGCACCCCTGTATTTGTTGGAGTGTACGAAAACTTTTTTTTTTTTTTTTTTTTTTGTAAACTTTTTTATATTCGCTAACTACTCTCCTTAGCATGCGGTGGCAGACGCCCCGCAAGGACATCACTCCTCTATGGCACGCCCACACATGACTAACCACATTTATACATAATCGGCTTTCTGTATCTAACGAAGATATCTGCCGAACACCAAAACCCGTCAAATCATAAAGGCAAGAACCTCCATCTGCAGCACAATACTCGGAACCGGTACCTACTAGCCCAACCGAGGGTTTAGCATAGCCCCCGCCTTTTCAGTATCCAGCCCTTCTGGCCACTTTCCAGTCCTTTTCCTAGCCTAAGAAAACGTAACCCCCAAAGAAATGAACAACCTCCGCCGCTACCACTATCCGCTCTGAGCCTCCCCTAGGTTATTTTACGGCCGTCGAAGTAGGCCACCTCCACCCCCTCCCCTTCCAACGACTATCGTCTCATCTGCGCCATGGTCTATGATATAGATATGGTATTCCATAAACCATCCCGGAGACTCTAAACCAAAATATCATGAGCACAAAAGAAATCTCAAAGATAGTGTTAGCCGAAGTAAAATCCATCGCCTAACCAACAACCGGATCCGATCCCCTGCCATTCTAGCAGCGCGGTTAGATAGACCTCCCCGGTATGGGTGCGACTTCATCCCAATGACCCTCCTAAACCAATCTCAAACTCCAACACCACCCGACCGAGCATCAACGCCATGAGTTGGGCCGCTTGCAATGGGCGACCCCCCCCATCCTCGACACTAATGCAAGCCACTCCTAATGCAAGCCACACTCCTAGCCCCGAAACCAAACGCCACTCCCAAACCAAACCCAGCCTCAACCAACGCCACACTCCTCAACCAAGCCACTTCCTTCCTCCCATGCGCCACAACCACATGCGCCGGCCCTAGCCACAAGACTAAGCCACCCCCTCACCCGCGTCCTACACGCCTGCCAGATTTACCGAAGTAAAATAGGCCCCGTAACCGAATCCGAAGGTGACAAAAAGTCGTGACAGCGTCCGTAAACGATATCCCTAGATGGAAGACGATTAAAAATGATGAAAAGGGATACAAGATACCTTGAACACCAAAGATTTCTAAACCATCGTAATGATAAAGAAGACTTGAAGCCATCGTGAGATAGGAATCAAGGATCCTGAGTCGCCCACTGGAAAGATATGACACGTCACAAGGAGGTGAGATTTCAATCGCTGGGGTTGTAGGAGTGACGGAGGATGTAGGAAAACATACCCCCTGGGACTTGGGACTTGTAATGTTTGAGTAACTCGGATGCCCCCAAAACAGGATTAGCGTGCCAGCTACTAACCTTACACTCCCGGCTGCCCAGGGATAAGCATAAAAGCATAATTGAAAGCTCGTGATTCCCCCATTCTGATGATCCAAGCCCTCGCTTGAGCCGACTCACAACCTTCACCACCGCCTGGCCGTCCCGGGCTTTTCGTCCCTCCTAGCCATACTAGTACACTGCTGGCTCCTACCCGTCCCAGACATTCATCAATGTCACGCACGGGCCAATCCTTACCACAACAGGAGAGCGTTTCCGGAGGGTAAAGGAGATAGGGACAAAATGAAGGGAAGAAGCAAGCGATATATAAGTCTATGAATCACACATCCTAAACGCCTCTGTTCAGCCAACGGTACCCACTAGAGGAAAAGTACCTAAGATGCGCCTACTTCAAGTCCTTCTTTGTGGGCTGCCTCTAGCATCACTCGTATCCGCTCTTTCCTCCTATCAGAGCGGTGCGAATCTCGAGCCTCGCCAGCCACTAGACATCCCCATCATCGGTGATACAATCCCGGCCCTGAGCAATCTTCTTAGCGGGGAGATATTGGGTGAGGTAGTCACGTATCTCCTTACGCATCCCGATGTCGACGCATTGTTCCCAGGCCTTCGGCAGGTATTGCAATTGGTCAAGGACGAGAAGATCGACCGGGAGAGCTACAGCCGGGGACTCCTGAAGAGCATTCGGGCGCACCAGAAATTCACGGAGGAGTTTGGCCTACTAGACAAAGATCTGCAGGATAAGGTTACAGCGTTCATGGGCGGGTCTTCTCCCAAGAGCATTGTTAAGAAACGCGGGTTCTCAATTCCTCCTAGCCCAGCGGCGAAGGAACATTTTAAGAGGATGGAGGAATCTGGGGTTACCCCGAGTTCAAGAAGGTGGTTGAATAGTAAGCGGGAGATAAGTCCGGCTATCTACGAGGATAGCGCGAATAGTAAGCCTATGACCGTAAATGCTTCCTTCTTCAAGTACTGAGGAATGAGTTAACCAAGAATTGGTAGGTGTATATTGGTGCGGAATTTGAAAATTGGGGTCTGACTGTCCGGCATACGCCTTCTTATACATTTGTCCCTACTACCGTTGAGGGTGTTAAGAACCTGATCAAATGGGCCAAGGCTAAAGGCAAGCGTGTTCGTGCTGCGGGTTACAGGCACACTTGGGCAAGTATGTATTCCCAGGACGGCGAGATATTTGTCTCGATGCTAGACTTGAAGACTGCGACGACCATTCCAGATCCTGCCTCCCTCCTGCCTAGTAGGGATTATACAGGGAACGAGTTCAAGGTTATTGAGCTCGAGACCCAGGACGTCCCAGGCAGTGGCGGGAAGAAGAGGCTGGCGAGAATTGGTGCTGCTGTCGCCAATGAAGATTTCAGGAGGTGGGCCGTTGCGAATAACGCTTGGACTACTGCCTTGAACGTTGTCATGGTCGAGTATGTTTTCTACCGGCCCACTAGTAGATTTTCAGGAACAGTGCTGATATGCTTAGGATCACCTCCGGTGGCTCAAACGCTCTCATGTGCCATGGTGGAGGAATCAGGCACAAGACCATCAGTGATCTAGTTCGTAGAATCGAATATGTTGACGCCAACGGTGAGCACCAAAATGTCACTGATCCGGCTCAACTCAAGGCTGCAGCTGGTTCCCTTGGTCTTCTTGGTCCGTACCATAATCTCTCCTAACCACTCTTTCCCACTACTAACAATCCCTAGGTATCGTCACCCACATTACCATCGAATTGGACGCTATGACTTACGCGGATCTTCGACCTCTCAAACAGGACATCAATCTTGCTATTCCTCCACCCCCGGGCTTCACCGTCCCAGCTGCCCTCCACAAGTCCCACACTTTAGCGGAGCTCGAAGCCGCGCGACAAGACTTTATCCGCAAAGCCGAAAACAGCTACTATTCAGAATGGTTCTGGTTCGCGTACCAACCCCAGGCTTTCGTCAACTGCTGGGATAATACCGGAGATACAAGTGAGGTGATCGACTACCCGACATACCCAGATCTATTCCTGCAATGGGTGGAAGGGTGGCTAGGTGGCGTGATAAACGACGATCCTCTATTCAGATTATTCCCTGGTCGCTGGCAGGCTGTCATCCTCTGTAACTATACCTCCCCCCTCAACCATATACGACAACGAAACGACTGACTTTCACAAAGCATCACTCGCGATGCTTTCCCTCCCACCCAACGGAGCCCTAAACTCGCACATAAAAACCCACCTAATCAACGCCCTCCACTTCCGCCGCGGCATACAGAACATGCGGGTCCGAGACGTGGAACTGCAGATACCAATCCCGCCGCTGGCGTCGGACCCTACGAAGCCGGACTGGACCATCGTCCAACGCGCCTGGTGGGACGCTATCGACGCTGTCTATGATGACCCCAAGGCGCCCATGCGTATGGCGCTAGAAGTGCGCATCATGGGAAACAGCGACCTCATTATGGCAGCGCAGACTAATAATACCTTTGGAACAGTAAGTATTGAAGTCTTGACAACAATGGCGGCTGCAGCGGAAGGAGTTTGGGAGCCGTTCGCGCAGGAGGTTGCGGCTAGGTGGATGAATTATAAGTCAAATGGGGCATATTTGAATACAAGACCACATTGGGCGAAAGAGTGGTAAGTGGTCCTCACCTGGTAGTATGGATGCGGGAGCTAATGGTGGAAATAGGGATGGAATGAAGGTTCGTGGTACTCCCTGGAAGCAGTATCTCAAGGAGACTTCATATAAGGATGAAATTCCGGCCTTTAAGGCTGTATTGGAAAGGATCGGTGAGGCACAGGGCTGGACAGTGCAGGATTTGCAGGACAGATTTTCGGCACCGCTGTTAGATATATTTTTTTAGGCAGTATGGGGGGGGGTATTAATACTTGGTAAATATAAGTAGTTGAATTCTGTAATATACCAGTTTTTCTATTTGGGAGATAATAGTGAGGGGAACCGAATACGAAAGCGGGCGCAAGCATACCCTAGGTGAGGATGAATTGCTGACCTCCCACTGATCTCCCCAATTCGGGGGTTTACTTGGTGATTATGGATTTGCATGGTTGGCTATCATATACTTAAGGAGGCAAGTATGTCTACACTATTCCCGGAACACTTGCTTAAGCATTGATAAGGAATAATTTTCCCCTGGGAACCTCGCTACCCCACCAAAGACCAAGAGCTCTAGTAATAAACATTTTAAGATGCGTGGCCTTCTAAACCCATTGTATGCTTGCACTCTAACCTTTCCAATCCTCTTAATAACATACACTATCTTACTCATGCACTGCACTATGCGTTTGAGAAGTGCGATCTTTTTATCTGATAAAGCATTCGAGTGCTAAGGCACAAAGTTAGTACAGTGCCGGGTGGATCCTATCTCAGCATGTGTCTATCCGGCTGTACCTGTCCGGCATCTGCCAATCTTATATCTTTCACCAGGCACTATCTATGCCTCGCTTTGCTAGAGGGGAACAAAAACATGTCTACAAGGCAACAAATAGGGAGAGCATAGCTTGCTAGAATGAAACCCGCAAAAATGTATATAGGTGGAAAAAAGAAAAGTTTTCTTCATTTTCTGCTACCCCGCCGATCGCCAACCCTAAGGTCTAGAGTCGGATTCTCCCACCTCGTAGCAGGATTGATAGGCCCAATTGCCCTATTGATAAGTTAAAGGCTAGGTTCTTCAATCCCCCAGTCCCCATAGGGGAGGGATTTTAAAATCATCCTGTCCTACATGACGGATCGTTCAATAATAACTGATTGTCAGCGTGGATTGAACTCCTGGGCTCCTGCTAATTGCGACAGGGGTTAATTGGTTCTTGACATGTTAACCACTGCGCCAGCTAGGTATTTCATGAAATGTCAACTTGGGAACAAATATTTATCCCACTGAAAGCTGGGAAGGGTGGAGTATCTCTTCCTAAGTTGGTTGTAGACTTCAACGGAGTATTTTCCCGCTCCTTGGAAGTGAGAGATTCTCTGTAATTTTAAATAGAGCTCGTGCTTTGAGCGCTCATTGCTGTCTTACATTCGGATATGAAACCACCCAGCCCGAGCGATACTAGTAAAATAGTACTGCTCGACAGAAGACCCAGTTCGAGCTAGGGAGGACGTGGGCAAATGTCAGGAGATGCCCAGTCACGGCATTGAGCCGAAATTCATCAGGACCCCTCAGTTTTCTCACAGAAACCTCATTGGAACCCCAAAACTCTGGCAATTGTCTATCAGAGTGGTCCAACATTTTTGCCTGTCTGAAGAGTGGCGTAGGAATACTAGAAGCGTTGTACTTGCACATCAATTTCTCGAAATTGGTAAGCCCCATGAATTTGTTTAGGAACCACTTATCATCTGGGTGAGCTCCCTGATCCTCTCGACAGTATATCCAGAGTGCATAGCGTTGGCAATGGCAAACAATCTCTGATCGGAAGAAGTCTGCAACTCCTGATCGATACTTATCAACACTTTCGTTTGATTGAACCCAAGATTGTGATAGTCAATGGCTGGGATTATGCCAATGCCGAGGATCTAGACAAACGAGCATTGACTTCGATAATGCAATATTCCTTCGAGAACGGGTTTAAGGCGTATTGAATATTGCGTTCTCCGACAACCCCCCCCCCCTGCTGATGACTCTCGAAATCCCCTAATCAATAGCTCATCCGTAACTGAATTAAGGGAGGGAGATTCGCCTCGAAACCTAAAAGCCACGAGGTAAACCTACTAACACAACCAGGGTCTTGGCACTGCCGAACTAGAGTGTTGCATTCCGGTATCAACAAAGTTTCGGACAGTCGTTGCGAATCCCTACGTGGGATAGTGAAGCCAACCGCGGGGTAACAACAGCACTTGCACTACCAATGACTAAACCGACAGGTTTGTCATTCCGTTTCAACGAAAAGGAGAAATAGTGGGGTATATTCGTTGTTATACGGCACAAACACCGCCTCTTGAGGCTAGATATTCTCCTTCTCATCGGGTTGGTGAGCTAAGTCCCTTCGCCTACGAAGCCCCCCCCCCAGATATGAAAAGATCAACCTCAATCAACCTACTCGACAGGCCCCGCCTAGGAAGGGAGGAAGCAGACAGCAGAAATCAGGAGAAATTCCTCCAGGTCCCGAGGTAGACACCATGAGATATAGCCCCTATGGACAAACCAACACCCTAGGAAAAAATCGGTCACAGGAGCACCTTAACGGGGAGGTAGCCCAATCGCGAGTTGGTATGGTATAACTATTTAGCTAGAACAGTTGTGACGGCGGTGTTTCGTGCGCTCCCCTTCCTATATATGGGGGTAACCAATCGGCCAAGAAGCATTTGTCGAATACGTCAACTCTCTCCACCGCTCAAGCGTTTTTCTTCTCCGCTACTAAGAATTCGCTGTCACACTCATGCTTTAAAACCCCTCTCACACAAGCAACAGCATCCCAAGAGCGAACACAGCAGACCGACGCTGGCAGGCACTGGGTCTCACACTAACCACTCCACATTCCATATCAATCCCTTAGGGTCAGAAACAGCCCTCGAATCTACTAAAACTACACCACCGCTCTCCCCGATTGTCCGGAAATAGCCATACGATAAGATCAACGCACATGGCACTTCAATAGGTGCTTTCAGCTTAGTTATTCGTGTCTACAGAGGGGAGAAAAAAGAATGTCGAGTGAATATACATGACTCCTAACAACAACTTACACATTTCAAAACTTCCGCTTTGAATAGCTTAACCACAGATTCCCGCATAGCCAAGCTAATCTCTCGGAAAGCAAAAAGGCCCATGTGATGTCCTCGACAATGGCATGCGAAGAAGTCTATCTCTTCCAATGGCGGCATGATGTCCTAGAGAAATGGTGAAGGTGGGAATCTTATGCGGCGAAGGGGGTCTACTGTACAGAAGTAAGTGTGGTTTTATTCTAATTGTAAAATATGGTGGATGTTTTTCTTTACAAGCATGTATAATATTCATTTTACATGAGTACTATTATATCTTGTGCGATCACTTTATGAAGACCGGTCAGGGACCAGTCCCGGGCCAGAACAAACTACTTGTACTAGGCAAGTCCAATTACTAACATCAAGGAGGACCGACCAAACGGTCCTGTCCTCAAGACCAGAACAGTCGGACTATTGGGAACCCTGAACGAGATCTCAGAGGCACCGTTATAACACATTCCATGGCCACGAGCAAGACACTTCTAATATTTGAACACATCGGAGAGAACTCTGCCGCACTGCTTTCAGTTGGCTAGCATGTTAGGCCTACAGTTTTTCACAAGATCAAAAGGGTTTATTATGGCAGACTAAGTAGCTAAGGTCCTAAGGATCTAGAGGCTATGTTTCTTCAAGTTTAGCTAATCAATCCTGCGAGATCTAAGGGGGGGGGGGTGGGGAGAATCAGCGTGAGATAAGTGCCCTAGGGTCCGGTATCGGGGGGAATAATCGGGGGTTCTTTATAAAGACTATTAATATCACAGTTTCATAACTAATCAAATCATCATCCGCGACGCGCGAGGCGCCCATGGTTTCCCTGAGGTACGGGATTTTTTGGTAGGAGGAGCGGCGACTTTTACTCATAATTGTAGTGGCTAAATACCGGTAGGTTGTGGATAAACTTCTGTCTATGGAGTAGGAAGGCCTTGCATATCTTGCCTGCTATCCTTTGGGCGGTCTGAAACACTTGAATTCGTAACCAGCTATTGGAGTGATTTGAGTGGAGGGAATATTTAAGCTGACCACAATCGCTGAGTCATTAGAGGGTTTGCGCAAGAAGACCTAGGTGGTCGGAAAACAGGTTAATTTATATTAGCCTAAAAGGCCTGGACACCTAGGTGGACAGCAAGACCTGTGCGAAGTGTAAAATCTGGTTTTTGAGGCCTAGAAATATTTGGTGGATGCCAGTCCGTAGTGGTGTGCATAAAAAAAGGATAAAGTGTACAGAAACAGTACTTGAAAAATTGAGACCACCGTGATCAAATACAGCCTCAGATTCTTGAAGAACGCTTTTAACAGAAAGCGATAATATAAGCGATATTCAACACCTATCGAATACTACTAACAAGCCCGGGGGTCAAAGGCAAGGCAGAGGCAGGGGAATCAAGTGGGACAGTTGGATGGATCGAGCACTTGTGCGCCAAGTATTAGCAACTGATCTAATTACCTGCGGAAGAGGGCAAACTGCAGTGAAGTGGAAGGAGGTTGCAGAAGTTTTAAAGAACTTGGAACCTCAACCTATTCTCCAGAGTGCTGAGTCGTATCAGCAGAGAGTTCAAAAGTTAATTGAAATCTATAAGGTAAGTACTAGGAATTCAATTAGAAGTAATAATGATTTAGGTATTAGAGTGCAAACTTATAGATACATATAGAAGGCAGAACTCTTCTCGCTTCGCAAAACCGGTACTGATGAGGAATTTGGTGAGTTGGAACTCAACAAGATTGAGTTGATAATATGATAGGATCAGTGTAGTACTGACCCAGATACATGAAGGCTTGCACAGGAGAAGGCAGCTGAGTTGGAATTGAATAGAAAGTGGGTACATGAGAATTTGATATGGGGATTGATACAGGAGGAGGAAGAAGGAGAAGGAAGTAACAATGGAGGATATGGGCCATGGAAAAGGAAGAAGAAACAAAGTGTGGGAAAGAGTGTCAATAGTATTTTGGCTGAGTTTATAGAGGGGATGAAAAAGGATAAGGAGGAACTGAAGGAAATTGCAGACCAACAGGAGGAAAAGTATGAGGATCTTAGACATGCAATTTTAGGCCTTACAGATGAAATTTGGAAGTCAAGTGAGCGCCGGTCTCATGATACATATTTGGAATGAGAGGCATGGAAAGATGAGTTAGTTCTCATTTTGCAAGTCTTAAGAAAAGATAATAAATTTGAAAAAGTTTTCTTTAATGAATGATATAAGACAGCTTGCTCTTTCTCTCTTTCTAACTTTGATCATTAATGCCCTCTGATTTCTCACACCTTCTTGTCCAATCTGACCAAACAATACTATCCCCTCTAACTCTACTCTCCCAATATCTCTTACAATCCCGGCTGGTCCCCTAAAGTCCTTCACTGGCAGGTTACTTGTTGTCATTATGACAGGATATTCCATTGAATACTAGTAGTGTTCCCATACTGAAGAATCTCAATCCAATGTCTGGCAGGATTCAGTACACCTGTGGAAGCAGCATCAAGGCAAACTGAAAGTACCCCATAGGGGTGAGCATACTGCCCGTAATGGTGAGAGAGAGATGAAACAACTTTCTAGCAAAGTCATAGTTGAACTCCCTAGGAAGTGTTAGTGAATTGGTGTAGTACCAGAATTCCAACAAACAACACCTGAGCTGAATATTTCACACTTTGTACTAAGTTTCTCTTGAAAGAATTTATCTCTTCAATAGATAGCCACTTTCACTTGCGTTTATTGAATTAGAAATTGTCCTAGAGTTGGAAGGAGGTTGCCCACCTCAAGATCCCTGAGATGTTTATGAAGATATCACATTCGCCCCTGATGAACTGTCCCTCTTTCTCAATCTTGAACTCTTATTTACCTCACCCCTGGTTTCAAATAGCTTCTCCAACCTTACAATTGAAAACAACATCTCTTGCAAGATCGGATTTTGCTATAGTATGCTTCATGGACTGGAAAATCTCTTCTCTGCGAACATAAAACTCGCTCTAATCCTGATTGAGCTCCTAAGAGAAGATATATATACAGAGAATAGGATTTGACACCAATGAGTAGATTAGCTAGGGAATGAAGTTAAGGTAGTTTTGAGATGCTTGATCAAGCATGCAGGTCGACTTCGATGAATTATTTCTCATCTGCATATATGCATGATTGTTAGCCGGGCAAGAAATAAGAAGTTGGCTCTGTAGCCCTCATCCTTATGCTCAATAGCCGGCCCAAGTATAAGAGCTACCATAACTTGACTGCTAACTACTGATAACGGAACATGAGCACTAGGAATGATGAGTTCAAGTTAATATCCTTAGCTGAACATGCAAAGTTCCGGTTGTTAGTTCAGTTACACATTCAATTCTCAATATCCTTTACATCTTTAATATACTAGCGGGTTAAAAATCAGCTTAGGAAAGTTTACTGGATTTGTGCATTAGGTGTACATAGTGCTTTTGCCAGATCGGACCGGTTAGTATACCCAGAAATATGCCAATAATTAGTCCTATGCATATTAGGCAGACTTTGTTATGGGGTAACTAACTCTGAGGGATAGAGAAAGCTAGGCCATGAGTTATTCAAGATAATCAGAGGGAAGTCAGAAAAGCTCGAGAATGATGGTTTGATAAAGGTAAGGTAATAAAATTGGCATTTCTCAAATTCTTAACTTGTTATATTGTTAAGGTCTCTTTTCTGTTGCTTGATTTTTCCCAAACTCTGGGGAATAGCCCTTCATCAGCAAAAAAAAAATCTGTCTTTTGTGCTCCACGGTGAGCTATGTCATTAAGTTTTACGTTTTGGCTTATCGCGAGTGACCCCGGTTAATCATGATGCTTCCAATTGTGTCCCCTAATGATCAGATACAAATCTTAATTTTAGCAAAATATGAGCTATTTTTATCAATATCTCATAGACATTTTACATTGCAAAGTTGTATGTTATGAACTTAAATTTCTCAACTTCGGTATGTAAAAAGTCTGTGAGTTCTTAATAAAAATTGCTCATATTCTGCAGAAAATAGAATTAATATCACCTTCTTTAGTCAAACTAACGGGACTTTTAATATTGTGATCATAGGACTCACGATGTGCCAAAACATAAAACTCAACGACATGAGGTACAGGGGGCAAGCTGTTTTTTTGCTGATGTTACTACTTATACTAAAATCTCACTACTTCCTGTTTCCTAATAATCATGTATCTTTCTAAGATTTCAGCTTTGTCAAAGGAAGTGTGAACACTATTTGACCCTGAATAATTGCCCCACTTGAACTCAGAGAGTCTCCTGACATCTATTTCATCTGAGCGTATCTCCACTCCACTAGTAGATAGTCTTTGATCTCTTTGTCCTAATAGACTAAGTTCATATATAGGGTCACAATACTAACATACCAATAGTCAGGATCGTGAACTATCGAGTGATTAGTTGGAATAGCCAGATATCAATGCATAATGTATAATATGCACATGCACTAGATAAGAAGTAGAATATTCTCACTTATTTTTCCAATCAGTATCATGAGCTCTTTCGGTATCCCGAGTAGTCAATATAAATGCCTCTAGTTGTTCCTACTATGGTGAGTTGGGGTCGGACATATGTTCCTCCATTACGGTGACACAGCCTCTACCAATAACGGCAAGTTATTCTCTTATGTGTAACAGACCTGCTACCAGGAAAATTGGTGCAAATTTGCAAAGAAGAGGGCAAGACTTGGAAGAAGAGGTATATGATTCCTGGGAGTTGTACTATGAAGATGCCTAGAAGTAGTAGCATTAGTCTGAAGATTAAGAATTTTAAGGAACAGCATCAGCAAAAATATTACCTTGCATCCTGTTGCCTCCTGTTCGTCCTGTGTGCCCGACGCTCCAGATACTTATAACGTAAACTCCAATTCCTGATGCTAGCACCAGGACTCGCTTCATTTTGATACAGCCCTTTTGCATCCAGACACATTCGACACAGCCTGGCACAGTTCTTCCCAGTAACCCTGCTCCCAGTGCATACCCTCTTCCTCCCTTAGCACTCAATGCCCCTGTCCGCAGACTACTCTTTGCAGATGCCTTGCAACTGTGAATTATCTGCCCCCTACCCCCCCTCACATACTTCTGCCCACCTGCTTTCTTCCCATGATACTCTGTTCTGCCCTGACTTTGTCCGCCAGATCTGGGAAAATACGCAAAGAGTTTAGAGGGCATGGGGAGATAAACCGACCTTGTGGGAGGGCGGGAATGAAAATGAACTAGGAGAGAGAATGCAAATATTCTCACCTCTTCTCTTTTTTCTTCTGAACGCCTCCATAAGTTCTATTCATCTCCCCACACTACTTGAAACCTTTTTTGTATTCTTCCGGATCCGGTGGACGTTCTCCCCCTCTCACCCTTTAGCCCTCCTCCTTCCCCAATCCATCTCATCCCCTGGATGCCCTACTGTCTACCCCCTGCCCCCTACCACCTATTCAACACATTCTCCTGCCTTCTGAATCTACAATCGCTGGCCAGACTACTTATCCATTTCTCCTTGGCTTATCTGCACTGGCTCGACACCCTCCAATGCCTTTCATGCCTACAATCGCGCATCTAATGCCCGTCTACTAGCCTCTACACTTTAACGTTGTGTCACTTCCGGACTCTTTTGGTATATATTATTTACATTCATTCCCTTATTACACCCCTATAATATAATATACATATATGATTACTGAATACTGATAGGTGCATTTCCCTCCTCTCAGTCGGTTTCTTCAACCTGAGATAGTGTGTCTGCCAGTTCATGCAACAGAGCTGCATCATCTGATACTCTCAGATTCCCCCCTTGATTCCGTTACAGCATGTGGCGACCATGCTCTCTCACTGTATGTGTGAGGCTTCCAGCCCCTTCATGAGCCTCTGGATGAATTCCAAACTCCTGCCTCAATGCATCCTCATCATTGGAATATCCCTCCATTCTCTCAATATGCTTTCCCCGCTCCTTCTGAATTCTATTCTTCAATATTATCCTAATCCGCTCGATCATTGGTCCATACCAGACCTCTCCTCTACCATCCCATATGTGTATTTGCTGTTCTAGCAAACTTGTTTTCCTGTTAGCTGGCTTGTCACCCCATTTCATACTTGCAGTTTTCAAGAGTATCCAGATGCCTAAGCCCCAAGGGATTGGGACAGTTCTGAAAACCGCAAGTGAGCATTATTTGTGTGAAAGCTATATTATCGATCAAGTTTCCAGTCTGTCAGCATTACAGTGAATAACACAATATGGCTGCTGTCAGACAGATAAACAGGCCATTGATCTTATCTAGGAACCGCTCATCCATTATGCCTTTCCTTCTGGGACTGGAGTAATATTGTGTGTATATCATGTTCAGGATCTGTGGTACTATGAATCTAAGAGAAATTGACTATCTGTCGAATTCGATAGATTTAGTCTTACTATGATTCTAAATATAGTTCAAAATAATCAGGAGAAACTACCTCATAGTTGTTTCGCGGGCAAGTAAACTTATCCTCCTCCAGCAGGTGTTCCGCCCTTCGTCTGCAGGGTATAGGACTACTAATATTAAGCTTATAGAGTTCTGTTATAGCCTTCTTCACAATATGCAGATACTGAGATCTGCATGTGCTGTGCTTTGACCTGATCTGCAAACTAGTAGCCACCGGCCACTCTATTTAGTTGGAAGATGAGATGTAGGTTATCGATTAATGGTAACCTACCTGGTCATTTGAGGCTGGGGTAGCTTTGGCAAGGTTGGGAAAGCTCAATTCCGTCCTGCCATCATTCCAGCAGCTGCGGACTTCTTCAGTTAGGGCAATTAGCTCTGGAAACGGATTCACGAAGATTGTCTAGTCCCATATCAGCGAACAGGCTTTAGCCAGAATGCTAGGCTCAAGCCCTATGCTCATATTCCATCTACTGCTGGTCCGTTCTCCGCCTCTACTCTCCAATTTCGGCGTTGTTGGCTCTGTGTAGTTTGGAGTTATGGCTGCTATTGCAAGCGAATTTGGGACTACTAATGGACTGGGGAGAACCAGGGATGTAAACTGATTTTAGTTAATAAGTACTGGGGTAGGTGTTCTCTGTCCGGGGTAACCAATCCTGCTAGAACTCTGGGTATCTCTGGGGGTGATTCTCAGTATTGAAGGTTATGAGCTCTGGACTCCATGCCAGATCCACCTCTGTGTCTCTCCTAAATCCTCTAATAGATCCTCATCATCCCCATACTATTCTAACTTGTTCTCCTCATGGCTCTCCAGACTCTTCAGACTCTCCTCGCTCTGGTCATCGTTGCCCTCATATTCTCCATTATTGGAACCTATACTGTAAACTGCTGCCTCCAGGTCCTGCTCAGAGCTGTCTGGAACAGGCTCCAGTATCTCCAGTTAGGATATGGCTGGCCCCAGCATGGCTTCCCCCCTCCTACTTACAGCAGACCTAGCTGTAGTAGACTCAAGAGTAGGTGGTTTGAGTCGGGATGAAGCTGGCACTAGCATGGCATTCCCTGTTCTACTTACAGTACACCCAGCTGTAGCAGACTCAAGAGTGGGTGGTATTATAGTTGACTTATCCCCGGATTGTGATCTCTGATCACTCTTATGGTCGACCTCCCTTCATCTTTGCCTCTTTTGTCTCGACATAGGCGTTCAGTCTGCTATAAGCTGCCGCTATTGTGATATGGAGTGCAGGTGAATTGTGATAGAATAGGATTGTAGTGAATAGAGTTGCTAGATAGATAGTATTAGGAAATATGTATTAGTAGGTAGCAAAGGGGGAAATATAGGGTTTGGATCTAGGAGATAAGAATTGTCTGGGCACCTTTAAGTGCTAGAGATGTTCTCAGCTTATCACTCGCTTTCCTGCTAGATAGCATTGGCAGACACCGGCTCAGGCTAATTGAAGCTGGACACTTAATATAGGAATTTATACCTGAGGTGTCCAGCTTCAACTCAGCTGCACAAGTCATCAGGAAAATGTTTTTGCACGGTCCAGGGTGGTCCTGAAGGCTGCTGAACCACCAGGGGGGGTTTTGGTCCCCATGGTCCTTTCTGGTCCACGCTGATCCATCCTGGTCTACTTCGCGTAACCGAGGTGCGCGAACGTGGACCAGCGCGGACCAGTGCGGACCAGTGCGGATCAGGGAGTACCAGGGGGACTGTAACCCCCCCTGGTGAACCTGGACGTGTTTTTACATTTTCCTGATAAACTGTTTCACGGAATTAAAATACGAGTGTCCAGTATTTAGAGATAACAAAGCAGATGAAGAGGTTTATTAGAATGTGTGGACTAATCTAGTTCGAGTAGATCTGCTAAGCGGATTATAACAAATACAAGTAAGGCCAGGGCTCAGAGCCTGGATTGCTAATCTTAGAAAAGCACAAGCTGCGGCTAAAGCTCAACAGATAGGGTATAAGGTGAAAGCTAGGATGGGAAAAGTAATAAAGACGGCAATCCCGAATGAAAAATAGCTAGAAGAATAATCTATACAAATCCAAAGAGCAAGCCTTTAAAACTAGAGGAGAAATCTACCCAAACAAAAAATAGCTGAAAAAGAACGAGAATAAACTGCAAAAATTCTAATAGTAAACCTTGAAACTCAGAAAAGACAATACCCAAAAGAAAACACCAAACGAAAACACTATCAAACGAAAATAGCCAGTGCTGAACAAGACAAGAATAGTCTGCAAAACACCTAAAGAAAACAAAATGTCCAAGCTCCTGTATTCTCTTGGTAGGATCTGTGGATGGCAAGTCTAAATTAACCACACTGGGTCAAGGCAAACTGGCCAAGCCATGGCGGGCTAATCTAAAACAGAAATAGTCAGAAATGAGTGAGAACAACCCACAAAACCGAAAGGAAAAGTCTAGGATCTGTAGCGGTCTAGTACCTATAAATTATTTGAAATGGACCTACACTCTCTTTGCAGCTTCACATTAGCCACATTGAGTTAAGACAAGTTAGCTTTATTGACAGAAGCTAGCATGCCGGAACAGAAACGAATCAGAGTGGACTCACAATATCCATTTCTGCTGACAAAGCAGTAGAACCTGCCACCAACATAGTGGATGAAAAACCTGGTAGTTGAAACCGCAACTTACTAGGTATAGAGTATCCACCTGAGCTGGCTTGCAGGGTGGCGGCCGGGCCTGATTCTGGTCCAGCATCTACTACTGGCATATCCGCAAGTGCATCCCCGGTATCTGCTACTATCATATTCACCATTGCATCGTGGCAGGCTGCTGGGTGCCTGAGTCTTGTGTCAAAAGATGCTCAGCTGATGTTCTTACCTGTAGCTATTAGAGGCCGCAGAGGCTGGATCATGACTCAGATTGTGAGCTAATAGAGGAGGACTGTTTGCCAGACTAGGCCTGGTACTAGGTTGGCGGCTCTGATTAATCTCTCTATGAAGTTTATCTGGTTCACTCTCAATACTACTGTTGATTACAGGCTCACCGTGGGTGACCTTTCTCACATGTTCTGCAGTGTTAGCCAGACCGTTTGGCCGGTTAGTACTAGTTATGGCTGCTAGATCAGGTTTGCTACTGCTATTGACTGCTGTCTGGCTAGATCACTGGGAGACTTTCTTTAGGTCAGTCTCCCTTTCTATTTATTGGCCAGACCTCAAGGCACGAATGCCCAAGTTAGTAGGAGGGTCAGAAGGTTGCTTACCAGAAGATAATGCAAAACTGGAATCCAAGGCAGGCACGACACTGTTGGAGGAATTGTGGCAGCGATAGACTGCCTCATCCGAGTCTAACTCTGGTTCATCGGTGTCAACCGGCCTGTTGTGCACCCTCTGTCAAGTCTTTTTCATAGTGTTCACAGCTGTTTTAGTACTTAACCGGGTAACTCTCTTTGCGGCTGCAGCAAAGGGCCTGGGCTGGTTGCCGTCTCTACCTGACCTATCTTCATCAGTGGGCCTATTGGGAGAAGGGCCCCTATTATCATGAGAGTCAAAATGTATGGTGCTGGGTGAGGGAGTTCCATCTTGATCATGGACGTGATGACTATCGAAGAGCAGATCTATTGGTTTGCTCAGTGAATTCACTGATGATCAGATGCGGACATGTCTACTATTTCTGAGTGTGGTTATTTCAGTAAGCCGCAGCAGCTCCTGAGGCTCATCAAGCAGTATACACGGGACCCTGTCTGGTCACACCAACAAGTAGACGATATTCGTATCCCTCTGAAAGGACTCTG
This sequence comes from Tuber borchii, assembly GCA_003070745.1. NCBI lineage: Eukaryota > Fungi > Ascomycota > Pezizomycetes > Pezizales > Tuberaceae > Tuber > Tuber borchii. The sequence continues at coordinate 16,739 of NESQ01000396.1, read as the reverse complement.
TTTATGCACGAAAACAGGTTGTCCATAGTTGGTTTGGTTATATCTATCCAGTAAACATGTTCGTTGGTTTGTCACTAGATCTTGTCCAACCCAGAGGGCAGAGGGTTGTCCGGATAAACTATGGACGCCTGATCTAACCAGGGACGAATGGAGTGCTGACTGGCGAGACCTGAAGGAGGCATATTAGCATATACTGTATACATTTAATTAGGACAGTTTGAGGTAACTTATGATGATTTCTGATGGCACCAAGGGCCGTAACAGGAACTGAGACGGTGGGGAATGGTTGAGCTACTGCCAACAATCTTGTTAAGGTGGCCTTATATTTTTTTACTATATCCTGTAGCAAAAGCTCAAGGCATTCAGTAAAACGTTCAACCCGGCATGTATCTGCCTGCGAGAGTACTACCCTATCTGTAACCAGAGGGTTGGCAATGGCATATACCTGATAGTCCGCCCATTGGGCAGCCGTACTCCCCTTTCAGTCTGGGATCCTCTCTTGCTCTATCTTACATTTCATTGCATTTCACCAGTCCTTATACTCCTCCCTCTAGGTTTTCGGGTCGGAAAAGCCACAGATAAGCTTACTCTAGGTAATATTACCCTCTTCTTCGTAATCCACTGTCTTTTTTTATCGAAGTACAGATTTTGAATCTGCTATTGTAATGGAGGTCAGAGCAGGGGGTTCTTGAAGGATCCAGAGGTATTTTTTCTTTATCCAAATTGGTCTTCCAGCAAATAAAAGATGTCTGCTAGTAGATGCTGGTAGCCTGGAGGATAGTAGGAGGATAGTTTATGCTAATTATGAAAATAGAAATAGAGTGGGCTTGGTGGAACATAAGAGAGATAAAGGGAACTCTACAGATGATAAATGGCCCTGAGAAGGCTATTAGCTAGGAATAGATAGATGGATAGTTCTGAACTGGTCTGGGGACATACTAGTAATATTGCGGAGGAGTGAGGTTTTACAGAGCTTTGTGGGTTCAGTTAGGATAAGTGGTAGATCGATAAAGGATATGATTATGAATCGGGAAAGGAGCATGGAGAGAGGATGGATTGAGGTGAGGGAGAGCTTATATAGGCTGTAGAGGCCGGTTTTAGTGGGGTTTGCAGGATTGTACCCTGTACAAACTTGAATATTGATTGACATCTTGAATCTTGAAAAGTCACGTGATCCATGCACAAAGGCAATTGGCTTCAGATAAGGTTTTAAACCGTAACGGAGCCACAAAAGAGCTGCAGGGGAGCTGCAATCTGAAAGCCAAGACCTTGCTAAACCACTCTATATCCGCCTCTTGAAAACTGAGAGATGACAGCTTGAAAGTCCGGACCTGTCCATCATTCTACTAAACAAACTTGAAGTTTCCCCATATCCAACTCTCGAAAGGAATCTACCTTTGGCTTTGAAAGACTAAATTAGCTGTGGTACACCTCTACCGATCAGCTCATCCATGTTCTGCTAGATCACCTGAAAGAGGAATACCATACACATGCACAATAATCTCAAATACAACAAAGTGACCTTATTGCCAGTGACGCTATCAGCAGACCGCTATATATGAAAGCACCTTCAGATAATGCATCATGATATTGTTCTATCCCTTTGTGTGAAACCAGACCTAATCTCGCTAGGGCCTCATGCTTTTATACAGGATGAAAACATCAATCAGGGCAACTCGGACTACGAAACTGATCACTGGCTGGAGATCGCAGATTGCTGTACTGCAAGTAGTGAAATAGAAGATAATATGTAGAAGGAATCAGACACAGAGGACATTTCCCAACCACGCTCATCATGCCAAAAAACTATTGCTGACGCTGGCAGAGACCTCGGCGATGTTGCTGGCTCTAAGGAGCTGAATAGAGCCATGACAAATGATGTCTGGAGCACTTTCTTATCTGAAGAGGACTTTAATTTGGGAAGCTGGCTAGTCCGGAGTAAGGTATCCAAGTCACAGATTCACTGGTACTTTATAGAAGGCTCGAGTGGCACAGGTAGCAGATCATGCTGGTCCACCTATACCATGCGATAATACCTCGACATTCTAGATATATTTAGTAAGTACCTGGTGTGAGCAGATGCAGTTATTAATGATGGTCGATATGCAACAACTTTCTATTATCAGAAAATTATTGACTGTGTCCGCTACCTAATCTGCCAGGTAACGTATAGCTCAGATATAGTCTACACACCTATTCGGGAATATGATTCGAGTGGAGAGGGATTATACTCTGAGATGCATACAGCGGACTGATGGTAGGATACACAGTTGTGAAATAGGTTCTAACAAGTTTCAAGTGATGGGTATTTCAAGTGCTAATAGCCCATTCTGTTTCTTGCTAGAATACACTGCCTGCTAGTCAACAGTGGTACACATTATCAGATTGTCAGACCAGACTCACCTTACTATTTTTTTGGGAGTCAAAAAGCCTGGCAGGTATATATAACAATTGGCAATATCCTTTCGCAGACAAGAAACAGCCCTGCTAAGACGCCAGTCCTGCTTCTAGTATTGCTTTCGGTGCCATCAAAGTTCACCGGTGAATCAGGCTGAGTCGATAAAACACAGTGGCAGACAAAGGCAGATGCCCTGCTGACTGTCTTCGAGTTTGTCCTTGGGTTATTACAACAGGTTGTTCATGAAGGAACAGTGATGGATTGTGCAGATGGCAAAACATGCCGTTGTTTTCCCATCCTATCGGCCTGAATTGCAGATCATACCGAACATGTGGCCTTGCATAGAATAGGCAGCAAGTTATGCCCAAAGTGTAAGGTTCAGCCAAAGGTGCTTAGTGGAAATCAGCTGAAGATATATAAAATCCGCGACTACATCCTACGTAGAGAGATAGTCTTGAACTATGAGTCGGCAGAAGTGGCCAGTATTTCAGAATACTTTCAGAAGGTTGCCTGAAAATAGGAAACAATATTTGCTGGACTGCACTGAGTAAACCCTGCTGACCTACATGCATCGAACCTCCAAGTCTTGCATAACATCTACCTCAACTTATTCAAACATATGATGGAATAAGTAGAAGGGTTTCTGAAAAAGCATAAACTGCAGCAGTCGTTCAGCAATGCCTGGAAACAAACACTACCTTATCCTGGACTCAGCCTACCAAAAAAGGCCTAGCGTGAAGTTACACAATAGCAGAGAAAGGAAATGCACAACCTCGACCCCTGTATTTCAGCCGTATTGGGGTCCATATTGCGAAATTCGGACAGTTCTCAGCATCAGGATTTCAAGACTGCCTTGAAGTGTGTTGGCACTCTTGTTGACCTTTCTCTCATAGCCCAATATCGCAGTCATACACCAGACATATTTGTCTATTTGGAAAGGTACCTGCAGATATTTTACTGGATAAAGCACATTTTTTGTGAGTTCCATACCTCAAAGGCTATCCGTGCTGAAGCAAAGTGTCAGGATCGGGATTTAAGACAACTAATGACGAACCAGTATGCTAATGAAGTTTACCATAATACTGCCGCTAAACGCCGTCAGCAGGCGGATCAAGAGAGGCTTGAAAGGTCTAATTACCGGGCAGATTTGATAAGGCACCAAAACTACTTCAACTTTATCAAGATGCACTATATGAGTCACTATGCCTCCCATATATGGCGTTTTGGGTCCATATTGATGTATTCTCCTGAGATTGGCGAACTAGTACATAAGAAGCAGATTAAAGATGGTTACCGGAAGTTAAACAAGAATGATACTGCCCAACAGATCTTGTTGCAATATGGCTGCCAGCATGCTCTAGTGATGTGGCTGCAGACTATAGAGGCACTTTTGAAAACAGAAGATATAATCGTTGTAGGAAATAGCAAGATGGAGATGCTGACTTCTTCAAGCTACAGTTCATCTCGGCGAATTCTCAAAGGCCGCACAATGAATATTGGCCCACTCTCTGAGCTATGCCGAGTACATGATATCGACTATTGCGACATGATAGAGGAGATACTAGGTTTTATTAAACAAGCTGCAGCGGATGAGCTGCGGCTACCTGCTGATCCTACAGAACTATGTTTACTTCCTGTAAAGAGATTTATATAGTTTGAAATTCCAGTTGCTGATTTTCAGGAAAGTAACAGATTCTGGATCCACTGGGCCCACTGTACTGGAACAAAGGCTTTCCACAGTGGTGATTCCAGAAACAATTAGGTATGGGTCCAGACTGGTGGAGAGAAGAGTTATAGGAATTAGCGAGAATGGGTGGTGGCATGATTATTAGTACTTTTCAATATAGGAAATATTCTAAGTAATGCCGCAGATGTTCATTAGCTAGCACTTGTTTGTGTACTCTATCTGATCAATTGTAGCTGATTTTACAAGCTCAGTGGATATATACGAGTCAGCAAGTGGCCTACTGGTTGAGATATGCGAATAGTTGGTATAGGGGTAGTAGTTGGACAGGCGCATTTAATTCCTGGTGGGGAGAGACAATGGATAGTGAATCAGAGGGTTGATCTGTGGACGTTTAATAAAATATATTAATTTAAATTATTCCACAGGATTATGTACAGTATTTATACAGCTGAGTTGAGGCGGGACATATTAAGTGTCCATCTAGCCTGAACTAGGCTGCACGAGCACTACAAGATAAATCTGCTGACAAATCTACAGATGTTTAATGAAATATAAATGTGGCCCTGCTGAGGCAGGATACTTAACATGAACCATCTCCTCTACACACCCGGCGATTGAAATCTCAACATCATGAGAAATCATCGTCACTTTTCACTACCCGCACTCTGAGTGAGCTGCTCCCCCCCCTATGATAGTTTCAGACTTGGGCGCCTGTTTCTTAGGTCCCGGCCCATTCTTCTGTTCGCTCTTGTTTTGCGTTCTCGCTTAACATTTGCACGGTCAGCAACACCCTCGCGTCCATGTTACAGACGGCTGGGACCACGGTTCGCAGTAAGAGAAAGTTTTTCATCAGGCTACGGTCGATTTCTCTGCTCTCTTCGATTACGTTTCGCTCGAGGCTACCTAGTCAGACATGCACACGTTTCCGATAGTTCCTACGATGCTTGGGTCTACCCTTCCTCCTCTCCTCTTGGTTTCGTCCCATTGCTCAGTTACAGCTACACTTCCCCTCTTTTGGCTGGTACCCTACTACCACTCGGCCTTGTGCCCCCCGCGGCTGTCCACGGTCGCATCCTCAGTTACGCTCTGTCGTGGTATTGCACCGCCTCCTCGATCGATGTCAATGCCTTGGGCTCGGAGTAATGTTGGTCGCCGACTTCTTTAAGTTAATTAGGCCGCCCCTACGGAGATGTTGTTCTATTCTTTGTTAGGTTTTCATTTAGTGGAGTTTCTATCTTTCCCGCGTGTGTGGGCTTTCTTTTGTGAAACTTTCGTTTGTTCAGGAGAGCTTTCTGAAGGGTTTTCTGCGTCTTCCTGCTTGCTCGCTGAGAGTATTGTTACTTTTTTGAGGGCAAGATGTGCGGTTGGGCCCATACCACAGGGTTTTGGGGGCGTGGCTTTGATCCCATAAGGGGAGAGATGCGTAGGTTTTTCTTGGCCATAGCTAGCGCTGCATGTCTGGTTTTTCCTGGTAGTTGTACGAATAAAATGCAAAACTGATATAAAAAAAAAAAAAAAAAGAGGCAGGATACTTAAGGTGGCAATAATCCCCATCCAAAGTGTCCTGCTTCAACTCAGCCATGTGTGTACTAGCGGATTACTCTGCAGACATTTAATAAAAATATAAAATATACTCCACCTCACCTGTGGGCTGCGTAGTGTGCAGGAGTTGCATGTGAATAAATCTGGACAAAGTATGTTTAGCCTTAGTGGATCATAACAATAAGACTACTCTACCCAGTATACGAACTATGAATTAAGTATTGTGGGATGCCTGCAGAAGGATCTAGGATACTGGAAGTGGGAGAGTCATGAGAGCAGTACCCACTATGAATGATTTGGTAAGAGTACGCCGGACACCTATGGACGAAAAGGTAAGGAGAAGGACGGTGGTGGGACAGAATGTGCTGCAGCAAGCACGCTGGATGCTGGGTAAGGAAATTGGACTGTCGGAATACAACAGATACAGGACATGATATGCAAGGAACGCCCAGAAGACTAGGGTCCAGAGAACGTATGGGGCAGATGAAACTCGTCAGGACATGGGCGCTATTCATTTAGAAATAGATTTACGAAGATCTTCCTATCCCATAGTAGCAAACAGGTTTTAGCCAGAATGATATGCTCAAGTTCTACAGCTATATTCCCTCTACTGCTAGTCCACTCTCTACCACTACTCTCCAATTCCAGTGTTATTAGCTCTGGGTGGCTTGGAGTTATGGCTGGTGTTGTATGCGAATTCAAAACTGCAGGCAAATGGCAGCGAACAATGGATGTAAAACAATTTGGGTTTATAAGTACTAGGTCAGATGTTCTCTATCCTGGATAACCAATCCTGCTAGATTGCTGGGTATTCCCCAGGGTAATTGTAAGTATCGAAGATTGCAAGCTATGACTTCATGTCGGATTGGCTTCTGTGCCCAGCCCTAATCCACTAATTAATCCTCATTATCTCTTTACTGCTCTAACCCGTTCTTCACGTAGCTTTTCTGACTCTCTTGGCTCTTTTAGCTCTGGTCGTCATTACCCTCATATTTCCTATTATTGGAGGCTATAGTATTAACTGCTAACTTTAGGTACTACTCGAAGCCATACCGAATATACTCGGGTATCTTGAGTTGGGATAAAGCTGGCACTACTGCCCTATTTTCCCTTTTACTTATAGCAGACTCAACTGTAGCAGATTCAGGAATGGCGGGTATTTATTCCGAATTACTGGTGTGTTATGATATAATGACCTTGTTATATCTGGAACAACTGTAACACATCTCTCATATAAGGAATATTCAGAGAAGAGAACAGAAGAGATGTGGAAACTTAGAGATAGTGAGACTAGGGAAGTGAGTGGAAGGAAGGCCAATGGAAAGGAAGCAATTGAGTTAGATTAGGATGAGGGAAAAGATGCCCGGCGAATGTTATCATGAGAATATTAGGCTATAACTAGAAGAAGATAGTAGTTGAAAGCTTTTTTTTTGTTTTGTACTTAATGATGTATTCTTTCCTCTTGGATGCTAAGTAAGAATAAATATTAAGATATTTTTCTTCTCTGCTAGCACAGATAACATAACTGCTTCCAATTGACTTTTGGTTATGAGTTTGGTGAACTACTAGCTATAACCCATATCCCATACTATGCGATACAGTACCAGTCACATGATTGCCCAGATCTATAATCTGTTTAATGAATTCAGAACCCCTTATACCTGATATCTACCAACACACCTGCCTCAAGTTCAGAGCCTGCCGTAACATCAACTGCTTCAGCCACTACTCTATTTACAAATATCATGTTCCTCATACAATCAATTGAGAAACTCAATGGCTCTATGGCCACTAACACGAGTAACTACAATGTATAACATTTTAGAGTTATCCGAATTTTGAAAGAGAAGTAATTACTTTCCGCAATTGAATCTGAGTCTAACACAGTTAGTACTACTAAAGTCAATCAAGCATTTATGATTATTACCCTCAATATTAAAGATTCTCAAATACTGCATATCCTGTTAGAATATTCACGAAGGTTTCATATCCTTTGCCCTTACCCTTATCACATCCACAACGATGGATCCCCTACGACATTAGATATTTGGTTTAAGAAGATATGTTTTTGAAAGTGTTACAGAAGATGTTAGTTGAAGGGATTATTGATTGCACTAGAGTTGGTTGCAGCGGAGATATTTGACATGTTTGAGGAATCATACTAGAAGGTGTTAGTTGTTTGGGACTACGAGATTGAATACGGAGGAAGTCACACTACAATGATTGGGAAACAAAGAACGATTTGGTCAGGGTTCTGGATTGAAGGAAAACCTAGGTAAAGTGTGGAATGAGATGAGATGAGTGAAGAGGATTGAGGGATGATAAATTTAGAAGTAGTTTTAGTGTGGAAGAAATTTGAGGACTATGGAAAGAGAAGAAAAAACAGATTGGGGAAAGTGAAGAATGATTTCTTCTGTTGTTTGGATTCTTGTGTATAAAGGATGCTGTTGGTAGCTCAGAACAAATAAGAATTCCAAGGTACTTTCAACAGATCATTTGTTTTTTTTTTTTTATATCAGTTTTGCATTTTATTCGTACAACTACCAGAAAAAACCAGACATGCAGCGCTAGCTATGGCTAAGAAAAACCTACGCATCTCTCCCCTCATGGGATCAAAGCCACGCCCCCAAGACCTTATGGTACGGGCCCAACCGCACATCTTGCCCTCAAAAAAGTAATGTACTCTTAGCGAGCAAGCAGGAAGACACAGAAAACCCTTCAGAAAGCTCCCCTGAACAAATGAAAGGATAACAAAGAAAAGCCTCGCACACGCGGGAAATGAGGGAAACTCCACTAAACAGAAACCTACAAAAGAATAGAACAACATCTCCGTAGGGGCAGCCTAAATAACTTAAAGAAGTCGGCGGCCGACATTACTCCGGGCCCAAGGCGTTGACATCGATCGAGGAGGCGGTGCAATATCACGACAGAGCGTAACCGAGGATGCGACCGTGGACAGCCGTGGGGGGCGCAAGGCCGAGTGGTACTAGGGTACCAGCCAAAAGAGGGGAAGTGTAGCTGTAACCGAGCTACGGGACGAAACCAGGAGGAGAGGAGGAAGGGTAGACCCAAGTATCGTAGGAACTATCGGAAACGTGTGCGTGTCTGACTAGGCAGCCTCGAGCGAAACATAATCGAAGAGAGCAGAGAAATCGACCGTAGCCTGATGAAAAGTTTTCTCTTACTGCGAACCGTAATCCCAGCCGTCTGTAACATGGACGCGAGGGTGTTGCTGACCGTGCTAATGTTAAGTGAGAACGCAAAACAAGAGCCAAGAGAAGAAAGGGCCAGGACCTAAGAGACGGGTGCCCATATCCGAATCTATCATAGGGGGGGTGCAGCTCACTCAGAGTGTGGGAGGTGAAAAGTGACGATGATTACTCATGGTGTTGAGATTTCAATCGCCGGAGGTGTAGAGGAGATGGTTCGTGACTTTCAACAGATCATAGCCCATATTATTTGATATCCAAGACTGTACAACTGCTAGAAATGCGTAGAACCTTTTATGGAAAGTACATCAAGGGATTGGAGCAAACAGAAGACTCCTACAAGAGTTAGCAAGAAGACAGGTAGGGAAGGTAAAGCAGCATTGAGACTTGGGGACCAAGGCTCCATAAACAGCATTCACAACTAGATGGTTCAATTAGAATATCAGCCCACAGTAGTGAGAGCAAGATGGAGAGAACTATCAGAGTAAACCCAGTTCGAGGGAAAGCATCGGAGGCTGGAGAGGTAGACACAATTCTAGCACTCAAGAACGAGCAGTAGGAGTAGAGATTCAGTGTTTTCATTGTGGAAATACTGGTCATTGGAAGAAAAATTATTTTAAGAAGTCAGAAGATTCGCAATAAAGTAATCAGAGTAAAGGAAGGGAGTTTATCTTTATAGCTGGTACTGGGGAAGCAGGTGAAGCAGGCAAAGAATGTAGCTAGATTATTGACTTTGCTGTGGGTCAACATTTGTATGGAGAGAGATGCCCTGGCCAATTTGCAACGTATTCAAGTATTAGTAACCAGAGAAGAATAATCATCGTGAATAGATCTAAGATAGATGCGATTGGGAGAGGGGATGTTTGACTAGGGATACCAGGAGGATTAGTCTTATTGCAAAATGTATTGCATGTACCAGAAATAGGAAGAAAACTACTATCAGTATCGCAAATGATTGACAGTGAATACTTGGTCAAGTTTAAGGAGGGTTACTATATTGTGAAAACAAGATTAGGAACATTCACAATTGGAGAATATCAGAAGAGACTACTATCTGAAAGAAGCAGAAACATCAATAGACACCTTTACTACAAAAATGGCAGACTAGGGACTTACCATGAACCAAGTAGCAAAGACCAGCAGAGAAACCTGGCATTAACATTTAAGGCAAAGGACTCTAAACAACTCTACAATTAAGTATATCACTACTTATGTGTGAGATATGAATGTCATCCTGAAAAAGAAAGTGGAGGATAGAACTTGTGGTATCTGCACAAGGGGGAACCAGCATAAAGAGTCAGGAACAGGTACAAGAGAAAAAGCAGAAGAGATTCTTGGAGTAGTGCACTTCGATATTTGTGGCTCAATGCAAGTACTCATGATTAATGAGAAATAATATTCTATAACATTTATCAATGAAAAGAGTGGAAGAGTTGTTATCACCCTACTTAAGAATAAAAGTAATGCATTAGCAGCTTTCAAGAGATATCAAGTCAGAGCAGAATGCACAAGCAGATAGAAGATCAGATCTTATGAACAGATGGTAGAGGAGAGTAACACAGCAGTGACTTTGCTGAATACCTAAAGTATTTAAAGTACGGGTACAAAAAGATCCGTACGGCAACGCAACGGCAACCCCACTACCACTATAAATTTATTACCCCTACAACCACAACTACTTAGGATAAACTGAAAATATGCGTAGACATACAATAGATATAAGAAAAGCTATATGTAAAATTAGAAAACAAAAAAATCAATACTGGGTATACCATCCCCTTGCATCTAAGACAGCAGCAACTCTACTAGGCATAGACTCCCGCAACCTTTCCAGAAAATCCCCCTCAATATCCTGAGTCCAAACCTGATTTAGAGCTACTGCTAGATGTTTTCTAACAGTATCTGGGCCCCTCTTGGTCTTGTGGATGTTGGGAAAGTGCTGGTGGAGCTTTTCCTTCATCCTCTTCCAACAGTGCTCAATAGGATTGAGGTCAGGAGAATTGGGTGGCCATTCCATAACCTGTATGTTGTTTTCCTCAAACCAAGCCATGGTATCTCTTGCAGTATGTATCTTTGCACCATCCTGCTGAAAGATAGGATCCCCAACTGTGTCCTCCACCTCCTGCCAGATATCAATTAAACCATCCTCCAAAACTCCAATATATACAAATCTATCTACACTCTTGTCAAAAATAGGAATCAGAAGACCCTTATTTCTGCCCCAAATACAAGCCCAAACCATCTGCTTTATCCCTGGCCCCTTGGTAACCCCATGAATACAGTCTTTGTGCCACTTTTCTTCAGGTGTTCTGAATACCCATATACCCTTAGGATCCTTAGACTTTTCACTCAAGGATTCATCACTAAAGATGACTCCTTCAAAGTCTTCCTTTGCCCAATCCTTATACTTTTTTGCCCAAGCTAACCTCTTAACAGCATGCTCATCCTTTAGAAGAGCTCTTTTCCTAGCTCTCCATTTCTTTATATTGACTGAGGCCAAAGCTCTCTTGACTGTTTGGAGAGAGGAATGTAGTGCAACATCATTACACAATTCTGATAAAGTCTGGTGGCATGCCTTCTTGGACTCTCTGACTAGGCGGTGGTGGATTCTGGAATCAATAATTTTAGGTCTTTCAGGTATGAGAAGGTTTTTTGCATCACCCCTCTTTTGGAAGCAGTTATGAAAAGTTTGAATAGTGCTCTTTGGACAGTTTAAGAGCTCTCCAATTTCTCCCAAAGAGATTTTTTTTTTCCTCAGAGCAACCATTTGTCCTTTCTCAAACTCTGTCAGGTAGCCTGTCTTGTGTAGAGGCATTGTGGTTGAGGGATGGTTGATTGTAGGAGTGGGGTGTTTTGAGGTGTCGCGTGGTAACCACCGATCGTACGGATCCTTTTGGCCTAGTACTTTAGGAATCAAGGATATAGTTACCCCACCTTGCAACCTGCAACAGAATGGACTAGCAGGAAGGATGAATTGTATAATAATAGAAACTGCGCACTACCTGTTAGAAGATTCACAACTAGAATGAGAACTCTGGGACATTGCTGTTCTTACACCTGCTCATATTCATAACTAGCTACTGTCTCGGATTCATGAAAATCGATCAACAATAGAACATTGGATAGCAAAGGTTCTAGGGGTGGGACATCTTTGAGTATTCAGACCAACGATATAGGTCCACATACTGAAGAAGCGAAGACAAATGCTAGATTCTAAGTCAGAGAAATGCATACTAGTTGGGTATAAGAAAGATACAGTCTCTAGGATATACCAATTATATAAGCTTATCACGAAGAAGCTAATTCTATTTCATGATATCATAATTGACGAGAAACGTGACTGTTACAATCCTCCCCCCATTGGCGATTCTTGCAGCAGGTAACCACTCGCCTCGATAAAGATCACTCACCTCTTGACTTTTGTGTAGGATAACAGCTGAGTATACAGACTCCTGTCGGGTACGATAAATCGCTAAGCTTGTGAGAGATACTATAGTCTCAGCCCGATAGTATAAGATATAAAGACTTGATATTGAAAGTATAGTATAGAAAATAACTTAGATGGTTGTGTGAAGAACTCTCAACCAAGAGGTTTTTTTTTTTTTCTTTTTTTTTTTTTATCTTATATATTCATTGTTAGGTATAAGAACTCACATCCAATGCTAGCTATGGCATAAACAAAACCTTAATCCCAAAAGCCAAATTACAAAGGCAAAACACAAACTATCATCTCTAAACTGTATAGACTACTCTATACAACACCAGTACACGGTTAACAATAAAAAGAAAAACCCAGAATAGAAATAAAAATTTCTTCTGTCAATAGTCAAAAACAAAAACAACTTGGTAGCAACTGAAAAATCAAATCAAATCAAGCGAGGGGGGGAGGAGGCAAGTAGACAAGCCGCCAGGGGGAATGAGGTGAACACCATAGAGGCTGGAGAGGGGGCACATGAGGGAAACATGTCTTGAGCAAAGTTTGTTGCCGTGGCCCTGAGATATTCGGCCAAGGAGAGGAGGAGGTCAGAGGAAGACCACAAGGGCGTCAGCAAAAGTTTAACATGCGTTTGACGTGCAGGGGCTGCCTCCTCAGGTATCACTCGTCAAATTTTTTCGTCTCCTGCGTCCCGTGTGTCCTGATGTGAGTTTTAATGCCTGTTGCGTCTGAAAGCTGGGTTTCACTCCACTGGCGTCCTGGCGCCACCCCACTGCCCCTGGCCCTAATGTATCGTCAGGACGCCCCTCTTCCTTCCTATCCTCTTTCCTATGTCCTGACGCCTCCCCAATCCACCCTCTTTCCCTGCCCCTTCGGAGTCTCTTCCTGACGCACTCTCTCACTCATGGAGCGACGTCCAATCTCTTTCGGGGGAGTGACGTAGCTCTAGCCCACAATACTAGTAGTACTGCTTGTAAATTTCACCCACGGTCTGACTAGCGTAATTCAAGAAATTTCAATTTCTATGTCTACTAGTATATACTACTACTGATCTCTTTCGTCTATATACTGATCTCTTTCCAGCCTCCTGGCTCCGCCGTTTCCCACGCCCTGGCTCCGCCATTTTCCACGCCCTGGCTCTGTCGTTTCCCACACCCTGGCTCCGATGTTTCCCACACCCAACTTTAATAACTTATATTGATCCATGTTAAATCATATAGGACCAGCCCCCTTTTGCATGGTTTAATAGATCTCGTTAAACGTCCTTAAATTGATCCTGCTGTTGACAAGCCAGTGCTGGTCTGTTTCTGGTATGAGATGTGCTAGGCCTATGATCGTTCCTATATCTACAATTGTCAGTTCCTGGGCGTCATCCCTCAGATGAACCGTCACAAGACCGTGTATATCTGACGGGCGCCCTTAGTTAACCACACTTATCAATTGAATGCCTGCAAGGTGGTAGACACTTTCCTGGTATGTGTAATCCCTGATTTTGAAAAGAGCTATGAGCTTCGCTGGGACATGCCCCTAAGTGCACCATACGTCTACTCGCCAGCAGACTGTATCCAAATAGAATCATTCCTGCTCGCCTGGTTACGGAAGAGTTGAGTACCAGGCACCGGGCCCGGTGTATGTCGTAAACATCAGTTTCCTGGAACCTAAGCACTGGGATTTCAAGTGTAGTCATTAGTTCAACCGGTAGCGATCGAAGTACCGCCAGATATTCAGGAAGCTGGCACCCGAGTAGCAGGTTCAGTTGGCTATATCATATCAATTCTTGACAAATTCTTTCCAGAGAGATATCGGACACTCTGCTAATATCGACGATATTGCGTATCTCATCACAACATCATTTCAGAATCCTATGATAGGCAGATGGGACTGACTCAGTTCTCATTTTCTCTAAATGCTCCACTACCTCCGCTGGAGATTGCTGCGGTATATTGTAGGAATTCTAAGTTCGAAAGTCTTATCCGGATCGCATGCTATCGGCGATAGCTGCCTAATATCTATCGCGCTGGGTCAGTTTTGTTTGAATGTCGATAGCCGTCCTTGATCAGCTCCTTGTACGCGAGCTCTCTAAACTCGGTAGAATACATAGGAATATTGCAAAACTGGTAGATGTGCTCGCGAAGGTAAATTATTAGATGCATCTTAATAAAGTTGAAATGGGATTCGGCGTGGATCAAGTCTATAAGTTGGTCATTTTCTTCTTAGTGGTCTTCCTCGCGTACTTGGGACCTCTTCGATCTAGCAACTGGCTGGTTTACTAGCGTACGCTGGTGGCGTAGCTCCTTGTGCAGCTCATCAGCCTTGCCCTGCGTCTGTTTGATATCCTAAACTCCAAGAAGATATCTTTCATCTCGTGAAAATGCTTCGCATAGTTTTCCATATACTGAATGGTCTTGTCTGTATGGCTTGGTATTGAGCCATCATGCTAAAATCAAGTAGCGCCCCGACGCAGATGAGCGCATGTTTGAAAGATTATACTTGTGTGCTATCAGGCTCGCTCAATGCCACGGCGAGAACTCCCAACAGACACCGCCCTAGAACCCTCATCTCCTTTCCTTGCCAGTGCGTAATCTCACGGTAAGCTTTTTTGGGCGCATAGAATCCCAGGTAGGGTGGCAAACCCTTCCAGGCATCGTCGAAGCCTGCTGTCATGAGTGTTTCTTGAGAAATCCCTGTATCCATTCCATCATATGCTTGAATAGTCCTAGATAAATCGTATATAGCAAATCCGGCATGTGCAGATCAGGCGCAGAAACTCTTTTAAGTCCTTGAAAAATATTTTACCCCATCTTTATACTGAGGCATTCGTAACGTTCATTTCTTGCATAATTTCTAGTCTATTGATGATTGGCACCGGTTCCTAACTCATGAGGAGGGACCTCACATTTAGGACAGGTGTTGGTTTTTATCCCATGTAGTGTGGCGTTTTCCATATGGTCAGCAATCCACCCTGACAAGATCGGGAAGCATCTCCAGATTTTCCCGTCGGCACAGTCTATTGAGACGCCCTCTAGCATAGTATCTCTCAAGGGCTCAAAGATGAGTTCGAATACGCCCTGAAGGGTGTTGGCATTAATCTGTCTCTGGTATTTGTCTGCTGCAGGGATCTTGGTGAGTTTGCGCAGAATGGGCTATAGTGCAAGAAGGAGAACTGCCATTGATCCAGGTCTGTTATGTCTAGTCGACGGAAGATTTCCGATAGTAGTGTAGACTGGCTATGCCTTCTTGTCCCCTGAGAAATTGGTGAGATGAGTCTGATCAGACATCCCAATGATTGGAACCACCATCGCCCTATCGGGAAGTGTTTCCTACGTACTGTTAACAACCTTAAATGAAGGAGGGCGGAAAACTATACTTTAACTTCCCACCACCAGTTGGCCGTATGCATTTCGGCATATATTCTCTCTCCATACTGATCGAATTCCCAGTGCCGCACATATACTAAGTCATCTCGGTAGGTTATCTACTAAAGAAGATATCTCACGCAGTCCAGGATGTTGTGATAGAAGAATAGTAATGTGCTCTATCCGTACTTACTAGCAACTTGTCCTTCAAACCATCGTAGATATGGGCCATCCGGATCTAAGGATCGAAGATGTTTCTTCAGCATATACATGGAGCTATAGCCAATTGACACCCGGTTACCAAGATTATTTGCAAAGTAATCATTGATTTGCGACTTGGAGGATTTACTCTTAATGAAC
This sequence comes from Tuber borchii, assembly GCA_003070745.1. Taxonomy (NCBI): domain Eukaryota; kingdom Fungi; phylum Ascomycota; class Pezizomycetes; order Pezizales; family Tuberaceae; genus Tuber; species Tuber borchii. Next base: position 751 of record NESQ01000396.1, on the reverse strand, counting down.
CAAGATACAAGTTTGAACCCCTTCGTACTGGTGAATGGAGCCCATAGAACCTCGCACAGTTTGATATGTTGATGCTCATATCCGTGGACATCTCCAATTGGTTCTCTGGCGTGTTCATAATGCGTCTGTTCAGCAGCAGACAAAGCCGTGTTGTCGCTAAGTGCCTCAGTATCGGAGTCATACATAAGGTCATTAATTGCGTCGCGTTCATATCCGGTCAGATCACTGACAGGATCTAATTCGTAATCTGAATCGGGGCGCTCACTCAGTTCATTCAGGTTGTGATGAATTATGTCCGTTCTGGGGTCGTCAATGCGATTTGGAGGTGGATTTCGTAGGGTAGAAGCAAGTATGATATTGAGATCTGCATGCGCTTTTCGGAGGTCTACCTCATATGGGCCTGCACGCATGTATCTTCGACGACAAAATGAACATTTGACTGGCATGGTAGATTTCAGCTCTGTTGATTTCAGGAGTTATTTGTATATTCTGAGAGTTAGCGTAACTTGAAGGTTGTAGTGATCGTGATATTAATACATAAGCGTAAGAAGCTGGGCCCCGCGCCATGCACGCTTTGAACAATCACAGTGGAATCAGTTTAGCATTGTTTGTCGCGCCATCATGTGGGTTTAGCTGTTTATCACTTGCGTTCAACTTGAAACAAATAATGACCAAAACACTAATACGCCTGAACTATCAATTCTTGATTCATCTTGAATTCAACTCAAACAATTCATGATGGTTTCAACCT